>JAECWR010000094.1:845000-1135000 GCA_018150935.1 Drosophila pruinosa
GGCGGTACTCACCTATGTGACGGCAGTCACTGGAATATGTACATGACGTGAGCCTGAAGAACCTGCAAAAGATGTCGATCGTGTATCTGGAGCTGCTTGCTTCATGTTTTACCGAGGGGACGTTTGCCCTGGTGCTTCTGGCTCTGATATACCTTCCATGGAAAAAGGTGACAACTACCCAGGGGATACCAAAGCTCGACGATTTCACCTTGGATACAGAATCACAACCCACTCCCGTGCAACCCTCTCACTTTGCATACCATCAACGAACACTTCAGCAGACCAGGGATACCCCACTTACGCCACCCCGCTCTTGCCTCCACTGTAAAACCGCCACAAGTTGCTGACCCGTTGACAAAGTAGCAGCAACAAAATTCAAGTCAAGTTCGAGTTGGACGACGAAACGATCAAACACCATCGTTGTCAGAATAAACCAAAATCATAAGCTGAATTCTTGAGTCTTTAATTGGGTGAATAGAATTCGCAGGAATAGGATTCACAGCGCTGGATATGCTCCACGGTCTAAGGTAATATCAGCGTGGGCATCCAGCAAGAGTCTCCCAGTATAGGAACACTTCACTTATATAAAAAAGACAATACCTGTGGTAAATGCTTGTGTGTTCGGTTACGGTGATTTAATATTTACAATTTTCATTGATTCATATAATATCTATGTTTAATATAGCAACAATTAGAGTGGCATGATTTTCTGTTTGTTAGAGCTTAAAGTAAAGATCTTTTTTGCTTTGATTTGCTTCAGCACATTGTCATTGTAGTGATTTTTTCATTATTATAAGAAAGATGTCAGCGTCTTTATACTCTGTATTGTCACTCATTTTCCACTAATTTTTATTTTTGAATTAATTTAATTTTTATTTACTAATAAAACCTTCATTATGTTTGTCTGCTACAATAAAAAAGGCCACGTACCATCAAATGAAAATATGGGTTTCGACATAAGGACCTTTATTCGGTCTAAAATTTAAGCTTCTTTAAAGGAGAAAAAATGGGTTTTCTCATACGAAATCATACCGTTTAAACTTAGTGATCGTGCTGAGTATTTTAGTAATGTTAGCTCTAATGACTTCTGTCCGGAACTCTTTATTATTTAAAAAATATGTATATATAATGTTGCCTAATAACTCCCTTCCGCTTTTTTGCTCTTTATTCAATGCCGCCTAAAAAGTGTGAACCACTGTACGATTTAGTTCAATTTAGTTCCCTCTAAGACTCAACTACATCTGAAAGTTAAAAACAAGTAGGAACGGCTACAGTCAAGTTTAGACTGTAAGAGGTCATGGATTTTAAGTGTACATGCGGAAGTTAGAGCACAAAAGAAGATTTTCTTGATACGCTGCGTTTAATAATGTTATCAAATTATGAAAGTTATAATAATTATTGGGTAAAACAAGTAAGAAAGCTACTGTCGAGTTTGCTCGACTGTGAGATACCCGTTACCCAAATTAACTGAATGGAAGAATAATAAAGAGCGATCATCGAAATATTATATTTTTCAAAAATATGCTCAAAATATACTAAAAATATACCAAAAACATATACCGAAATAAACTTTTTCAACATGATCAGCTTGGTAGCACTTCATTATGTTTATTAAACACCATTATTATGTTACTGAGTGACAACTAGCTGAACGGGTACAGCTGCACCCGATATAGCCTTATAAAAGTAATTCGTTAATAACTTCTGTGTTTTTCGATTGTAACCAAATTTTCAGAGATCATTAAGATAATGATTAGTATTGCGAGTGCCAAAACTGAACGTTTTAGCTTTAGCATGATGCATGAAAATCGTTTTTTTTTTCAATTTAAGGGGGCGTGGCCAACATCTACAACAAACTTCATTTGCCCACCGAGTTTATATATGTTGTCTCCAAATTTGGTAGCTCTAGCTTGTATAGTCTCTGAGACCTCGATGTTCATACAGACAGCAGACAGACAGACAGGGCTATATCGCCTCGGCTGTTGATGCTGATCAAGAATATATATAGTTTATGGGGTAGCAAACGCCTCCTTCTGCCTGTTACGCACATTCGGGCAAATGCAAAGTGCCATGATTTTTTTTAAATCTTTGACCTAAAAATGTGATCGCATGCGGAATCGTGATGGTGATGTTCTTATCGCTATCGATGCTGGTATCTCGTCTAAAGTCATAGATTTATGTAGTGATATAGATATCCAATCTGTAGCTGTAAAACTAATTTTCAGTAGTTTTAGCATCTTTATCACCTGTTCTTGTATCCCTCCCGCCTCTAATATCTCTGTGTATTTATCTAACTTCTACTTTTATTAATTGATTTTCGAAAATACTTCCTGATAGTGATTTCGTCACAATTCTTGGAGATGTTCGAGAACATTTCTGACTTTCCTCAAACCAATCCTATACCAAATTGTCTAGATAAAATGCTTGATTTATATTTTGTTTTGTGTTGGAGCATAAAAGAAGTTATTAAATGAACAAAAATTATAATACACACAACTCCTATATGAACCACTCAAACATCTTGATCAATGACCGCATAAATTGTGATATTATAATATATTAAGTCAATTTGTCACATTCGTATGAAAAACATAAAACATTTAAATGTTGTGTAATTATATGTTGAACAACAAACACAATTTTAAAAATGAATATTTGTAAACAATATAAATATTTGGAGCAATTAAAAAAATGTCGAGTCTCAAATTTTAGTTCGCGATCAGACCGTTGTACGAGTTGGACGCGTTTTTTAGTGCGAGACTTCGTCGGTCGGTGTTCTCCGTCTTTTGTCGGTGAAAATAAGAACTAACAAATCAAAGTGGAGAAAAAGTAGCGAATTTGAAATAAGTAGTCTAAACTACATGAATAACAATTGACAGGCAGCTTGCGCGAAGTAACGCCAAAGAAAAATATATATAATTATAACTGGTGTTATGATAGTTCAAGTGTATATTTGACTTAATTTAATAAGTGCCACGCGTTATAAGCTCAAAAAATGAGCAGCGTTCCAAAGAATGAGCGTAGAAGCTTCCTAAATCCAAGAAACGCTTGTCACTCTTACATCTCAACACGCGATATCGTTGAAGAAAGCAAGTCAACAAATTGCAACCCGGCTCTACTGACCGTCGACAGCAAGAGAGCGAACTCTTGCTCATCCACTCTGCTCACCCCAACTCCTACATCATGGAGCTACCAATGCCCAACCCCACCACCGCTGGCTTCTATGGAAGAAGCTCCAACAACAAGCAGCGCTACAATTTCCGCAGTCGCAGCAAAAGCACCACCAACAACAAAACCAACTACCAATATTGCGAATTCGGTGCCAACGGCCGCAGAGCAAATTGCAATGTCAACAAAAACCGTAAGCTTCGATAAGCAACAAGCGGTCCCGGCTATACAGACCGGTATGGATCGCTACATTCAGATTAAGCGTAAGCTTAGTCCAGTAAACACGGTTGGTAATAAACCAAAGATCAACCGTATCAACAAAAGCAACGACCAAACTAGAAGTTCCAATGATAACCGTTTTTCCATCTTAGCAGAGGCGGAGAACAACCAAGCAGAGCTGGGGCAGGAGACCCAAAAGAAACCAAAGCCCCCACCTATTTATATAAGGAAAAAGCTCTAACGCCCTGGTCAACAAAATTGTTGCGCTGGTCGGGAACGATAATTTTCATGTTGTTCCGCTTATTAAAGGGAACATCCACGAAACTAAAGTTCAAACGAAGTCCGAAGAACACTTCCGAGCTGTGTCTAAGTACCTGGAGGAAACAAAAAAGAACTTCTACACCTACCAACTAAAAAGCAGCAAGGGACTGCAAGTTGTACTTAAAGGAATTGAACCCGACGTCGCCCCGTCTGAGATTCAAGAAGCCCTTAAAGCCAAGGGCTTCTATGCCAAAAATGTCAGCAACATTATCAACAGGAATAAAAAACCGCAACCACTCTTCAAGGTCGAGCTCGAACCAGATAGCAAAGCCTTAAAGAAAAACAAAGTGCACCCAATCTACAAGCTGCAGCTCTTATTGCATCGAAGGATCACCGTGGAAGAACCACACAAACGCATCGGCCCTCTTCAATGCACAAACTGCCAGGAGTATGGACACATTTGGAAATAACGCAATTCCTAAATATAAATCACATCGACGCCATGCTGCTGGTTGAAACGCATCTCACAGGGAGATATAACTTCCATATAAGAGGTTATACCTTCTACCGCACAGATCATCCGGATGGGAAAGCCCACGGTGGAACCGGCATCTTAATCAGAGAACGCATCAAACACCACTTTCACCAAAGGTTTGCAACAAATTACCTGCAAGCCACGTCCATAAATGTGCAGTCAGGAAACGGCAACCTTTGCATTGCCGCTGTCTACTGCCCACCTCGATTTACTATCTCTGAAGGTCAATTCATGGACTTCTACAACACACTGGGGGATCGCTTCATAGCTGCAGGAGACTACAATGCCAAACACACGCACTGGGGATCACGCCTCGTGACCCCCAAGGGAAGGCAACTGTATAACGCACTTATAAAAGTGAGCAATAAATTGGACTACGTCTCTCCTGGTAGCCCCACATATTGGCCTGCAGACCCCAGAAAGATCCCAGATCTAATTGATTTCGCGGTGACGAAAAACATCCCACGCGATCTTATAAGCGCCATGGCCCTGTCGGATCTCTCATCCGACCACTCGCCCTTGTTGTTAACCCTTCTCCAAAGCACAGAAATTACGGACCACCCCCATAGGCTGACGTTGCACAACACCAACTGGATGAAATACAGAAAGTATGTGAGTTCCCACATTGAGCTAACTCCTCAACTAAATATCGAATCGGACATCGACTACTCTACCGCCGCGCTGGAAGAGGTACTCGTCACAGCAGCCAGGATCTCAACACCAAAAGGGAAGGATGTGAAAATTAAGACGTTCAAAACCAGCCTGCAAATTGAACAGCTGGTTCTGGAAAAAAGGCGTCTGCGACGGGCGTGGCAAACCAGCAGGTCACCATGCTCAAAGCAACGTCTTAATGAAGCCACCCGCAAACTAAGCCGGGCTCTGAAGCAAGATGCTGAAAACGCACAACTAAAATATATAGAAAAACTATCGCCAACTAGTACAAAGCATCCCTTGTGGAGGGCTCACCCAAATCTAAGCTCTCCGACTGAAACCGTAACCCCAATAAGAAATTCTTCAGGTTGCTGGGCCCGCAGCGACAAAGACAGAGCCGAAACATTTGCCTTACATCTCAGAGGCGTCTTCCAGCCGAACCCCTCAGCAAATGCACATGTTCTTCCGCAAATTCACTCCGAGACGGAATTAACGCCAACTTCATTTCGGCCGAACGAAAATCAAAAATCACTAGGGAGCTAAAACCAAAAAAGGCTCCAGGCCAGGACCTAATAACTACAAAAATGATAATGGAACTTCCGTACTGTGCTGTTGAGGTCATCTGTAAGCTCTTCAATGGTATCATAAGTCTCGGCTACTACCCAAGTAAATGGAAAAAATCAATTATAATAATGATACCGAAGCCTGGAAAAGATCACACGATCCCGCCATCTTACAGACCAATAAGTTTATTATCATGCCTGTCCAAACTTTTCGAAAAATGCCTTCTAACGCGCATAATACCATATATGGAAGCTCACAACATTATCCCAGCCCATCAATTTGGCTTCAGAGAAAAACACGGTACTATCGAGCAAGTTAACAGAATAACATCAGAGATTCGCACAGCCTTCGAGCTTAGAGAATACTGCAGCGCGATATTCCTCGATGTATCTCAAGCATTCGACCGCGTCTGGCTCAAAGGTCTTATGCATAAAATTAAAACACACTTGCCTGGGTACACTCATAAACTCCTTGAATCTTACCTCTACAACAGAGCCTTCGCAGTGAGGTGCAACACAACAATATCCGACAACTATACTATCGAAGCTGGAGTCCCACAAGGCAGCGCACTTGGGCCAACTCTATTCGTCCTCTACACAGCGGACATTCCCACAAGTGACCGACTAACAACATCCACCTTTGCTGACGACACTGCGATCCTTAGCCGCTCCAGATGACTAGTCCGTGCATCAACCCAACTCGCCAAACATCTCATGGTAGTCGAGAAGTGGCTATCTGACTGGCGGATCAAAATAAACGAACAAGAGTGTAAACACATAACGTTTACTCTTAACAGGCAAACTTGCCCTCCGCTCTGCCTGAATAGCACGCAGATCCCCCAAGTCAACGAAGTAACGTATCTCGGCATCCATCTCGACAGACGTCTAACATGGCGTAGACATATCGAATGCAAGAAATTACACCTAAAGCTGAAAGCCAGCAGCCTCCACTGGATTATAAACGCCCGATCGCCCTTGTGCCTGGACTATAAGGTCCTGCTCTATAACTCCACTCTTAAGCCAATCTGGACGTATGGCTCCCAACCTTGGGGGAACGCGAGCAGAACCAACATTGATATCATACAGCGCGCTCAATCAAAGATCCTGCGAACTATCACTGGGGCACCATGGTATATTCGACACCAAAACATCCACAGGGACCTCGGCATTTTCGCAGTAAAAGATGAAATAGACAAGCAAAAAGCGTCCTATAATGAAAAACTCTCTGTCCACCAAAATCCCCTCGCAAGGGTCTTGACTCGGGTTTCCAACCGATCCCGCCTGCAACGTACCGACCTTCCAACCCAGCCATAATTTGTCAGGGCCATTTCTAATGTTCCAGTCTACATGACTGTTAGCTAGGTTATAGTATAAGATTTGATACACTTATTGTTAGTCTCAAAAATGAGAAGATTCAATAAATAAAAGCAAAGTATAAAAAAAAAAAAAAAAAAAAAAAAAAAAAAAAAAAATTTGCCCGACCAAGGTTTGAACCGCCAACATTCGATCAACACTCCGCTACTCAACCAATCACGCCACCATCTCATTTTGATGACCATAGGTAAAAATGCACTATGAGACAATTCTTATTACGAATATGTTATATTAAAATAATAACAACATTCGATCAACTCTCCACTGCAATCTTATTTTGATGAAAGTGGGTAAAATGCTTTATCAGACAATTCTAAAAAAATGTCTGAGCTGAACTGTCCGGTATTTGAACTCGGGATGCTTGGGCTACTTTGCTAGTGTATTACTATTTCTTACTGTATTACTACTTCTATATCTTCCATGTTTATCATCCGATCTTAATGAAATTTTCTGCAAACATCCGCGCTGAGATTTATCACATTTGTAAAACAAACGCTGTATGTCTATAATTATGGCTATGCATGTGTTTTTAGTAGTTTACAGAGGCGGAAATGGGCGCCGTCAACATCTGCCTACGTAGTTTTTATTTGTTTCTCCAAATTTGGAAGCTCTAGCTCTTATAGTCTCTGAGAACTCGATGTTCATACAGACAGACAGATAGACAGGGCTATATCGACTCGGCTGTTGATGCTGATCACGGACGTCTCCATCTGCCTGTTACGCACACGCAAGGAAGCACGTCCGACCCCACAAAGTATACATATTCTAGATCAGCGTCAAGAGCCGAGATGATATAGCCATGTCCGTCTGTCCGTCCGTCCGTATGAGACCAACATAGATCTCAGAGACTATAAGTGCTAGAGCAACACATTTTTCGGGATAGTTGTTGTTTTAGATTTTGGCCACGCCTCCTTCCACCCCTGAAAATCGAAAAAAACCGAGTTTCAAGCAATTCATTTGAAGCCTAGAACGTTTAATTTTGGTACGCACAATACTAATCACCATCTTAATGATCTCTGAAATTTTAGTTACAATCGGATAAAAAACACAGAAGTTATTAAAGAACTAATTTTATCAGGCCAAATCAGGTGCAGCTGACATGTTTCGTTGATATGTTACTAAGTGACTTAATAATGGCTTTCAATAAAGTATAACAAGGCCGTCGGCCGTCAGAGACAGCAAGGGGATCAACATGTCATTTTAGTATTGGCTGGGGCAAGTGCCGTTCTTGCTCCAACTATCAGAAGTGCAGCTACACTCTCCATTGTGAATCTATAAATCACCCAAGACGGAACGGCATACGCTGATGGATGCATGGCCAGGAGGTAGCCCGGTCTCTAGTATGCGGACTCTAAATACCTATCGCCCTCCAATTTCCTTTAGACTTTTCACGGTGTGCGGGCTATGGTGTGGGTGACCTTGTCTTCCCGCCTACTCGTGGGATCAATATATAGATCACTTTCAAAACTTAGATAAATCTGATATGACTTCGACGGCATTAACCCTGAGCGTTGACTTCACGGCTGACCCCAACATCAGCACTGCAGCCAGTGGGCTGCTAGCTTCCACCCCCAATACTACGGATCTCGACTCTAGTATTTTAGGGGACCGGATAGGCCACGAACTGCCTTAGACACAGGGCTCGCTAGTACTGACTTTCCGTCCAATAGTGGGTCAGTGTGCAGCAACCCGTCGAGATATTGTCGTCAGACGAGGAAGATGATTGCGACCGAATCGGCCTTGCTGACGACGCTTCCGTGGCCTCTCAGAGGTCAGGCCTTAAGGAAGCAGGCTCTCAGATCCAGTTGCTGCGGCTGGAATCCTAGGACGTTTTGGCAAATTGAAGAGCCGCGAGAAGAAGATTTTTAAAGCTGCACTTGCGAAGGGTTCGAGCCGAGCGGAAGCTCTAGCTTTCGCCAAAGCGCCCCCCGTTCACACCAAGGCTAAACGGACGCGCGCTGATGATACCATCCCTGAGCCCACTAGCTCTTCAAAGAGGTCCAAAAAGACTTATAAGGTGTCCACGAAGCCACTCTACAGCCAAGTGGTAAGCAATGGGATGTTAGTCCCCGAAACAAGTGGCTACTTCTGGTGTGCGAGGATAATAGCACTGCTTATTGGGTCATAAGGTCCATCAGCGTCCTTGATGTAAAACTGCTGGAAGAAACGGAATTCCCCAAGGCTCACCTCATTAGAGCTTACATCCCCAGTAGCGCTGAGTATACTCCCACCACTATCGTCGAATTCATAAGGCTCCAAAATGCCAGCAGCTTCTCAACAAAGCAGTGTCGGGTGGCGCAACAGAGCCTGAACGGCACTACAGCTCACCTCGCAATGATGGTTGACGAGGAGTCGTACAGGGCTCTGACGGAGTGCCAAGGAAGGGTGATATTCTGCTTTGGCAGGGTCAAGCTGATTCTTAAGAATTCAGCTCCCAAAGCCTCCTCCGCTACCCCTGCTCCATCCCCTTCCCTACCCGGTCCATCTCCAGTCAGTGCCCCTCCGGCAACGGAGCATTGCATTGGCTGAGCCTTTGGCCTCCACCAGCGCTGCGACCAGATTGGTATATAAGGACCCTCCCCCCACTCCACCGGTCATCGTGGCCGCGAAGGGCCCAACTAGGCTTGTGACGTGGGGTAACTAGCAACCGTCAGTGGTGCCTCAGCCAGTCCCACTGTCATCACCTCGGGCCGCAACCCACCCGCAAGGATGCCTCCAGACCACCAAATAATCTTATCCAAAGCATAGAATCTTAGCAGGACTCCATAAAGTATTTCCCAAAGGGTCGCAGGTGAATTGCCCGTCGCTTGATCCGATGGAATGATGCTATGCTCAAACACCGGATAATCACTTCCACTTTGGACTCCACGACTGCATGCATCAATGCAGTCCAAGGTCCCCAGGGATGGGTTCTATCCCCCCTACTAGTAGCTGACGAACTACTAGTCTTAATATCTGAGCAGGGAGTTGAAGCAATCGGCTATGCTGACGACTTGGCTTGACCGATTTGACGCAATCAGCTCTGAACACGGTAGGTAGATGCGTCAATTCGCAAAATAAATTATAGTTCCCTTCGCTAGGCGCTACTCCATTGATATAGGTCAACTGCATATAAGCGGCTTTCCTGTGAAGCTACCCAACGAGGTCGAATATCTATGAGTAACCCTTAATAAAAGACAAAATTGAAACTCCCAACTCAGGAACGCCCTTGCTAAGGCAACTCATGCCATGTGGGCCAGTAGAAGATTCTTTAGTAGAATCTGGGGTTTCAAATCCTGCACCTTCCGGTGGCTCTTGCCATGATGGTCAGACCCATCGTCACCTACGCTGCTATGGTGGCCAATGATTACGCAGGGCACTGCCATCAGTAATTGCAATAAATTGCACAGGCTGCTGTGCCACTCACTGACGGATGCACTTCGTACCTGTCCCACCACAACAATGGAATCGAATCTGAATCTGACTACGCTGCATATCCAAATTAAAGTAGTCGCAGTTATGAGCTTCTTAGAATCAAGCTCCAATCCGGGCTTCTAGCTACCAAATTAGAGCACTCTAGTATAATCAAGGACATTCGTGTCATAGATACTCGTAATTGCACTTGATCAGATGTTATGACAAAGAAACTTTTCTTTGGTGCTAAATTCAGAACCAGAATGACTGGGACACTGGCAACCCCATCAGTGACCCCTAGGGTATCCACTAGTAGACCGATAGGTCAAACACTGATAAGGGGATTGAATAAGGTATCTATGGATTCAATTCCCACAATCTGCAAAACTGAGGTTCATGCCATCGAGTTCTGCTGCCGTCTATGCCACGTCAAGTCAAGCGGCCATATTAGCCCTCTCCTCAAAAGAGTAAGCTCACGATTGGTGGCCTATTTCTGGAACTGCCTCCAGAGACTGTCTCTAAATATCAACGACAACCTTCTATGGGTACCTGGATACTCTGGTATTCAGTGCAATGAGCTTGCGGACAAACTTGCGAGGGCCGGCTCATCAGCCCCTTTTTCCGGCCCTGAGCCCTTCTGTGGCGTAGGATGGTCACATATTTCGGCTCTTGGGAAAACCTGGGAAACTGATCGCTACTGGTCTGTCCAACCAATGATGCGACAAGCCAAGGAGCTTATTAATCCCGTGGTGGACCGAAGAACCTCCTTGTTGATTATCTCAATGGCCACCACACCGTGAATTACCACCTCACTAAAATGCGTCTGTTTTCCGATGCTGAGAATAGATTCTGCAAAGAAGACGATGAGACAACCAGACATATTCTGTGCGACTGTCCAGCCTTGGTATGGACTAGGAGGAAATATCTGCACGTGGATACCACAGGTCCCGAGCATATTGTGCGTTTATCAGGGAAGCAGATCAGCTTTTGTCTAGATTGGGAAAGTTTAATAGGTACGAAAGATCTCAATGGTAGGAGTGCCTCGCCTCTTCTCTGCTGGTAGACTTCCTTATAATAATAATAATAGAAATTAAATGCAAATCTCGTTGTTCTTCTCATCACCATCATGAGGAATATCTCTGCTACATCCATGGCACAACTAGACCAAGGGAATGGCGAATTCACAATGGATCGCGTTAACTGGCGCCTGAGCTGCTGGTAAAGCTCGGCTTCGTGGCCTTGGCAATGCAAAAACTATATATGAAAAGTGTGGTTGTTTAAAGATGAATCGCTGCGTTGAGGGGTTTTGCCTGTAGGGCAATATACATTCCACGCAATCGTAAAAATGTTGTTAATATGTTAATAATAAAAAAAATAAATTAAATAAAAAAAGGAAACACAATTACTCACCGCGTCTCTGTGGCAAACGCCTCTATATGCATCAATACGCGAGTTAAAAATTCGTGTGCGTTAAAAAATTAAACCCTGCCGTGGCAAATCATTTGCGATCAGCAAAACAATTTAAAGTGAGTTCCATAGGGAAATAAAGAGGTGTTTGGCAATTCAGTATATACTTTTAAAGGTGTGGAATGTACTCGGGAAAGCCGCCCAGTGGGTTGTGTTGCAACCAAGCATTAGTAGGCGCTATGCTAAAATGAATGAATGCGAACCACCGAGCTCAATGCTTAACTAATAGAAAAATTCGATTCACGAAAAAGAAATAAAGCCAATGTAACAGCAATCAATAATAAAAAGGCACACTAATACTATATGTTTGGTTATTACTTGTCCCACTGTGCTAAAGCTTCCGGTCGAACGGGACATGCAGCTGAGTGACAGAGCTTACGCTCAGCTCGGCACAGTAGAAGTCGAAAAGTATTCTATTGGTTAGTTAATTATCTACGCTCGAAATCACCGGTCGGATGTCAATTGTCGCGAGCCGCGAGTCCATACAGAGTTTGGATGTACGCTCATTTCGTACATATTCGTTCACACATAATTACTCTTGTACATTTATATACTTAGAAAGAAGAAATGTTAATGAATAGTAAAGAATAAATTGAATATTAGCATTATAGCGGCGTTGCATTTGTGTCAGAAACCTCTCCTACAAAGGCCCCCTATACATAAGGAAGACACAACTGTATATGGTGGCCCATGGGGGAAAATAAAGAACGCAAATTTAGTTGTACATAGTGCAAATCAAATTCTGTTATATCGCCGCCGCACAACTTCGACTCGCCGTTGCAACGAAGCAGTACAAGAAGGAAGACCGATACATAGACGCAATAACTGCATCGCGGAATTATCTGGACGTCTGCTCTTTGTCAAAATGGTTCTGTTTCGTACTTTCGTGTGTGAAAACTCAGTTAGTGGTTAAGGTTGTGTGCGAGATAAGTAAATGCGTATATAAGTGCAGAGTTTGCATAGTTTGAGTTTTATTATATAAAGAAAAGAGGTTTGACATTCACTGACCAGGATGGCTTTAGCATTAGAAAAAATGGTAAAACTGCTTCTGCAAAATTATTAGAAGGATTCTCAAGCGAGGAAGACTCGAGTTTATTTCAAGAAGCGCCTAGATCAAGTGGAGGAATTAAGGACCGCATTTCGCAACACACACACGGAGCTAGTTAATTCTGATTTGACAGTTCTGTCTACTACATAAAGAACTTTCAGTCGAAATTCGATGAACGTTATATGGACACTTATTGTATCCTTGCCGAGGATTTTAAAAGGCTGATTCCAGATGTCTCCGCAACTTCTACTGAGGTCTGCAGCAGTGTAGACCTGGATCCTCGGTTCCAAAATTCTCTGGAGCGTGCGTTGACTGGCCCGGATATTTCGACGCATTCACGAGCCTTATTCACACCAATACCAAACTAAGCAACAGAAACTTCATTTCTAAAGGAGTCTTTACCTCTTAGTCACGACAATAATGTGCGACAAATGCAGTTGACGGACGTAAACTATGACGTGGCTTGGAGAATGATGGTGAAGAGATACAGCAACCCAAGGCTAGTTTTTAAGCACCATATGAACACTATTTACGATCTTCCTCGGCTGCAAAAGGAATCAGCTGAGTCGATGCGTTCATTGCTAAGGATTGTTAATGACTGCTTGGCTGCGTTCCGCCGCGTCCAAGCCTTGGATTTGAAACGTCACCACTGGCTAACACATTATATAGCATCAAAGCTACCAAAGGAGACTCAAAACACTTATTAGCATCATCAAGGCAGTTCTACTGTCCAATCTTACAAAACTCTAGAATCTTTTCTGTACGATCGTCTAGTAATAATGGATGCGATAAAGAACCGTAACTCTTCGTTCAACTCCAGCACTGCGTCAAGTTCATAAGATTCGGTGTGTTCGAGTACATAACGCGCAAAGCCAGCCGAAGCGTTCGAGTTGTCAATGCCATCATTTCGGTTCTGACCTTTCCAACCTTTCTGGCCCTGGATTGCTACAAGCGAATGGAAATAGCAGTGAAGGCGAAGTTATGCTGCAATTGCTTAAGTCAGTCTCATGATATTTTTCACTGCAACACTTTGACAAAACCAGTGACTTCATACTTGCCAAGTATTAGTTTTTCGCGTCAGCGTTGGAAGCACACCGAAGGTATTCCGTTAGCAGACACCGACTTCTACCGGTCAAAACAAATTGACGTAATTTTAGGAGTGGACATATTGGCACAAATTATGCTGCCGGATACAAGGGTTGGTGCCCCTTCGGAGCCTATAGCTCAGTGCACTCAATTTGGATCAATTTTATCACGAAAGGCTCAAGGAGTGGAAGTCGGTACACGCGTACGGTGTCATCAAGCCTCGTTGGACACCGAGTCTCTGCTCAAGCGTTTTTGTGACGTCGAATCAGTGCTCGCTCTTTCGGAGACGATTTCAGATGTGAAACCTGCTTCTGAACAACTCTTATGCGCAGGGCGGATGGACTTTATGTGGTGCGGCTCCCATTTAAAACACATTTGGATCCGAACAGGGTATTGGGAAGATCTCAACGGATGGCTCTAAACTAATTCCTTCACTTGGAAAGACGACTTTCTGTTGCGCAGGAACGACGGCAGCGATATAAGGAGGAAATACAAGAATATTTTACACTTCAGCAGATCGCGCCAGCAGTTGGCAGTGAAAGTTGCTCTGCAATGTACGGGAGCGCCGCTCAAAAGCGCATGGCATCATATGTGCTGCCACATTATGAGGTTTTCAAAGAGGAGTTACACACGAACAAACAGCGGATTATTTTCGGTGCATCCGCAAAGACTGGTAATGGGAGATCTCTAAATTACATTCTATGTGCTGCACCTACTCTTCAAAATGATATGTCATCGGTTATACTGAATTGGAGAAAATATCGTTACGTTTCCGCTGCGGATATACAAAAGTTGTATCGCAATTTCAGCGGATTTTATGGCAGGCGGCGAATGGAATCATCAACGTGTATGCGTTAGCAACCATTACGTTTGGAACTGTTCACAGCAATTAGAGTTATCCGTCAGCTGGCAGAGGATGAGCGTATGGTGTATCCTAAGGACTTAAGGTCCGTAAGACTGAAATATACGTGGACGACACTCTCTGGAGGGCATAATATCGATGACACGGAGGAGAAGAAGAGTCAAGTAGCGGGAATGATAAAATCCGCTCGCATGGAATAACGCAAATGGTCTAGCAACTATCTTAGGCTGTTGCGTTCAATCCCAATAGAACACCGTTGCGTTCAAGCCGATCTGAGCTGGGATAGCACACATCCAGTAAAAGCAATGGTCTTGCAGGAGGATAATCCAGAAGTGATATTATCCAGCATAGCTAGAATGTTTGACCCTTTAGGTCTTATCGCGCCGTCATCACCTATGGTAAGCTTATCTTGAAGGATGTAACCATGGCCAAGGTTTCGTGTGCCGATGGCACTCAAACGACTCTATACTGGGACGACGAGGCTCCCGAAACTGTCGCCGAACGATGGCACGGTTTGAGAGTGGAGCATGACGGGCCGCTAAGCATTCAGGAACTTGACTACGCATTAAAGTGTATAGTGCGACTGCAGCCATGAAACTGCCCAAGCCGTTGCCACCCCGGAACAGGCTTTTGACCCTATCACCTTTTCTATCGGAGGAGAGTGAGAGGACGCTTACTGCATTCTGCTTTGTCGCACGATCGACGACACACAATAATCTTGTCCAGCTCTCGTAATTCCACAGATCTAGTTATTAGGCATTCACATAGCCAAATGTTACATGGAGATGAACAATTAATACTGGCGCATGCACGGCAGCAGTTTTGGGCTGTCATAGGAAGGCAGGCCGTTCGTCGGGTGCTTAGAAAGTGTGTGCGATGCTTTCGAGTACAACCGTCCGCTGTAATGCAGCTCATGGGAGACTTGCCGATTCATAGAGTCAACCCACCAAGTCGGCCGTTTATCGCCTCTGCGGTGGACTACACTGGTACCATGGAGCTTAAGGCCGCACGCTTACGAGGGACTAGCTTTTACAAGGGCTACATTGCAATTTTTATTTGTCTAGCAACAAAGGCAGTGCATTTGGAAGCAGTCACTGGCCTCACTACAGAGCATTTCCGACTGGCTTTTGACCGATTTAGCGGTCGACGTGCTATGATTCGGCACCTATACAGTGATAACGGCACAAACTTTGTCGGAGCGGATAATCTATGATCGTCTGATTGCCCCTTAGTTGGCTGCACAAAGGACAACCTCGCATTTTAATCCCCCTCACTTGCCTAACTTTGGTGGACTGTGGGAGGTTAATGTAAAATGGGCATAATTTAAAACGGGTCGTCGCGGATCGGCGGCTCACTTATGAGGAGCTATCGACGCTTCTGGTTAGTATTGAGTCGAGCTTTAACTCCCGTCCTTTTTTCCGATGACAGCTGACGTTGAGGACTTAGAGGCGCTAACTCCAGCGCACTTCCTGATCGGGGATTCAATGCTTGCGCCGAAGGAGTATCGCCCGCCAACGCAATCATTCAAAGAACAATTTTTGATCCAACAAGCAATGTTACACCACTTTTGAAAGGCATGGAGTCGCGATTGGCTTGCTCATCTTCCACAAATCCCGAAGTGGAACAGGGAAGGTGACAATATCAAGCTGAACGAACTTGTGCTCATTAAAGACGAACGTTTCTCACCTTCTCGGTCGAGTTATACAGTTCCATTCATGTCAGGATTCATTAGTCTGCGTTGTGACACTTAAAACAAAAACAGAAATGTTAAAGCGGTCAATCTCGAAACTTTGCATTACATTCTTACCGAGGCACTCATATTTATTGTAGACATTGCTTGCGCACACATTTTCTTCCCACTAGAACCATACAGCACCCATCCCAGGATGTCGATACTCGCTGCAGCCTTAAGGAGCCGAACAAGCTAGCAGGCGAGTCAAACGATTGTTTATTGTTTTATTAGAAAAGTACAAAGTAGAGAAAAAAATTAAAACGAAAAAAAAATTATAATAATAAAGATTTTTTAATTTAAATCAGATGCATATCCGTGTAAGGGTTTTTCTTCTTTGTGGTAAAATATATATAAAAAAAACATTTCTCGCATTTCGTAAATATCAGTTTTTAAAAATTGAGGAAATCAAAGAAACCACTAAATTTAACGATGAAGGGAAACACAAATAAAGGTAGTGACAGGGTAGTCACTTTAGATGCAAAATATGATGGTAGAGATTCGGGTTTGCACCCGACGTAAGTTCGTAAGTCAATAGGGCACAATCCACTTTGAACAACTGTGAGATACCCGCCACACAATTTTACAGAATGGCACAAAAAAATTATGGCGACCATCGAATAATTATATTTTTTAATAATATACTGAAAAATATACTTCAAAATATATACTTAAAATATACCGAAATTAACATTGCCCAAAATTATTAGCTTGGTAGCACCACTAACCATACAATACGTAGACTGGTCTTTTCATGAGGACTTTTTGGTGGGCAGCATCGAAATAAAAGTACTGCGATGCTGCCCACGAACATGTTGGGTCGTAAGACGTTGCTGCCCACCAACAAATAACTGCATAAAAACGGTTTTGGTTGCGACGGCGTACGCCGCATTCGAACATGCACACGTTTGATGTTAGTCGAAGCTCTAGTATGTATGTGTTAATATATGTGTGTGAGCAAATTGATTGTGTGTGAAGAACTGCCGGCAATTTGCGAACATTGCACAGCTTTTCATATTTTCGGTTTTTTGACTTCACAATGTGTCAATGTTTCTTATTGACTTCTCAAGTTGTTCTCTTCTCTCCTTCGGTTTCATGTATCATATGCATTTGTTGTTATTGTTAGATGACCTTCCCCTTGTTTTCTTTGCCTTCGCTCGGCTGTTGCTATTGTTTTGGTTGACGTTGACGTTTTGGCTGCTGGTAGAGCGTTTGTGGTGTAGTTTTTTATTTCCTTGTGCTTGGGCTGATTACACCTGCTTAAGTGTTACGCACATTGATAATATTTTAAAACAATTGCTATGGACATATTATATTTAAATTTCAGCAAATTTTATTGTTATTATTATTATTATTTTTATTATGTTATTTATTTAAACATTTCTTAATTTAAGTTTGCCTGATAAAAATAAAAATAATAATAATAACAATAAAATTTGATGAAATTTAAATATAATATGTCCATAGCAATTGTTTTTAAATATTATCAATGTGCGTAACACTTAAACAGGTGTAATCGGCGCAGGCACAAGGAAATAAAAGAACACACCAACAAACCAACAAACCACCAGCAGCCAAAACGTCAACGTCAACCAAAACAATAACTACATAGTATACATACATACATACATACATATGTACATGAAACCGAAGGACAGAAAAAACAACTTGAGAAGTCAAAAATAATCAAAATAAAATGGGTGATATCTACCAGCAGTTACTCTTTCTTAGTTTTTATTGCCAGAGCAATATATGGCAACAAGGAAGAGCATAAACTATTCAACTATCCAAATGAGGCATTCAGAAATCACAAATATGAAACGCTGGGCGATGCACTCAAATTGACAAGCTCCACCCATACTATTGTATGTTGTCATATACGTGCATTTACCAACACATACATGCATATGAAATATTCTAAAATCAAGACAGCTAAAATTTGAAACGCTGGGCAATGCCTGCGCCTTTGAATGTATTGGTGAATACACATATATGGCAAAATGCAAATGTGTTGAGCTGTAGACAAATTTTGTGTATTCGATTGCTTTAATTTTGATATTTTCAAGTCTCATTAGGATATTTGGGCGACTTCTTTGCAACTGGCACCAATTGTTTTTGTTATTTTCGTTTCTTGTCGGCTGCCGAGCGCTATTGTCGTACGCCTCGTGTTGCCTCCCTCCCCTTCCCTATGTTTTTTTCAACATCGTTTGACTGATGTGATTGTCTTTTTGACATGACGTAATTTGTGCTGCTGCTGGCGGTGCTGCACTTGTTAAGTCGTTGTTGTGGCTTGCGCCAATTACACCTGTCTTTGAATATTTTGACATAACTTGATATTATTAGCAAATAGTTAGTATGGACATATTATATTTAAATTTCAGCATATTTTATTCCGAGTTATTATATATGAATATATGTGCAAATATAAACTCGAAATAAAATATACTGAAATTTTAATATAATATGTCTATACTTCTAAATTGATAATAATAACATAATATTCAAACAAGATCGACAGGTGCAGTCGGCACACGCCAGCAAGAGTAAAAAATCAAATCAACAAAATCACTACAGCAGCAGAACACAATACGTCACAATAGGATGTCAAAGAAAACAATGGTAAGGGGAGGGAGAGCACAAGACAAGAAACCAAAATAACAACAACCATTGGTGCTAGCTGCAAATCGAATACACAAAATTTGCCTATAGCTCAACACAATTGCATTTTGCATAAACATATGTGTATTCACCAACATATTCAAGAACGCAGCAGCAGTACAAAACGCATATACACATAATCACACATAAATACTAGAGCTTCGACTAACATCAAACGTGTGCATGTTCGAATGCGGCGTATGCCGTCGCAACCAAAACCGGTTTTATGCAGTTATTTGTCGGAGGACAGCAACGTCCTACGACCCAACATGTTCGTGGGCAGCATCGCAGTAAAATAGTGTGGCCGAATAGGCTCTCATGAAAAGCCCAGTCTATCTCTTATATGGTTAGTGGTAGCACTTTATTAGGTTTATTGAACACCATTGTTATTTCACTTAGTGGGATAGCAACTGAATAGATGCATCTGCACCTGATTTCACCCTATAAAAGTATTTATTTAATAACTTCTGTGTTTTTTGTCCGATTGTAATTTTCAGAGATCATTAAGATGGTAATTAGTATTGTGTGCACTAAGCGTTGTATGTTCACACTGACGCTTACAATTCGGATTTTGCGATTTTGATTTGATCCTCCTTCTTTTTGGTAGCAAAAAAATATAGAGAATCACTTTTTTGTCTAAGTGTCTATTATACATTATGCTTAGTGCCATAAGATTAACCAACTTTTAAATGCAAACACGAAACTATACAAAAATTAATGTCGAAACAGTTAATTTATTTCTAGTGTTAATTAATATATCTCGGGCTAATCAATACAGACTACAATCGGTCAATTCACACTCAAGATTTCTCAATTTCTCTCTTTTGTTTATACATGCAATAAAAATGTTTACCTGAACATTGAAAATAAAAACTCGACAGATCGTCGAATGGTGGTAGGCGATGCCCCATAATTATATTATTTGTTAGTGGTAAAAAATCGAGACACAATGGTGAAAAACTTATATCGATAAACTAATCTTTGTAATTAAAACCGCCATGAATTTGTTTATATAATAGTAAGACAGCTGATTAGAAACCTAGCAAAAATGTTTGGTTTCAGTATTCGATATGCAAATAAAGTTTCATTGCGACAAGTGAATAAATTACTGACGATAAACGAAATACTGATGGGCAAATATTTCAATGCAAATATCGCAATGCAATCACAATATCAACCAATAGAAACGGCTATGAGAATGGCGTTAACCACAGAGTTGAAGCCAGTCTTCTTAGAAGTTGTAAATGAGTCGCCCATGCATAACAGTCCTAAGCAGGCTGAGTCGCACTTTCGAGTGCTAGTAGTGTCCGAGAAATTCAACGATTTGTCGCTGATTAAGGTAGGCCAAAACATCTGGTAAAAGTTCTGATGAGGTTGCATCATAATACTAAATTTTTGCGCAGCGACATCGGCTTGTTAATCATACAATAAAAAAAGCGCTGCAAGCGGCTGGGTTTGAGTTTATGCACGCCCTATCCATCGAAGCAAAAACACCAAATCAATGGGAACCCGAACATGAACCGAAGAAAAGTCCGCCCTGTCTAGGTGGATTTGGTAAATAAAGAACGCCAAACATTTTATGTGTACATATTAAATATCACTCATAACCTTAATTACTAAAAATAAATATACATGAAATAATTGAAATATGGGAATTTGCAAAATTTTTGTTGAGTGACCAAGATAATGGTGCAGTTTTAGTGTTTTGGCAGTGGCAACTTTTCCACCTCTCTGCGGGCTGATAATATAACATCGTTTATGCCGACTCCGTCATATGCAGCGCCACACAGCGACAACGGCAACTTGTAATTTCTAATGTAATCCCTTATGTTCTCTACGCGTCGCTTGTGACCCACAGTATACTGAGGAATGCACTTGCGCAAAGTGTGCACGCGGCTGAAGTTGGGCTCCTCCTTTATATGCAGTATTTGGCGAACTTGTTTTTGCGCCATATCGCAAATTTCTTCTTGGCTTGGTTGATTACCAAACCACTTATCGAACCAGCGACCACCCATCATAACAGTAATAACCGTGTTGTCAGACATGTCAAAGCAGCAACTGTCGAATATTATGCCTAAAACGGGCAGGTTTTCCACGGGCGGCACTAGCAAGCCAAATCCATTGTTTTTCAGCAATTTATTGCCGTCATACTGCATGTTGACTACCACCACGTCCACGTAAGGTATATTCAATAGTTGAGCTGACAGTGATGGATGTTGTGACTTTATTAGCAAGGCCAATTGGTGTGCGGGCAGTGAACTTATTACATGTGACACAGACTCCTCTCTCTCATGTATTCTCATAACGGCGCCTTCGTTGTTAAAGCTCAGATTATGGCATTTGCTATTTAGTTCCACATTCACATCGCGTTCGCCCAGATACTTGCATAAAGTGCGCGGCAGTTGCTCCATACCATCCGACACACCATACATGGACCACTTTTCCTGGCGGGCCTGTGTATATAATCTGGGTTCGTTTTGAGCAAATATACCCATTGGAGTTTTCTCTAGTTTATATTTGAATTTTGAGTATAGCACGCCCTTCAGAACACCTCCATACTTTTGTTCTTGCTCAAAAAGCCCTTCCATTAGAAATCGAACACTTATTTCTCTGGCGTCACCAGCACAAATGCCACAAATCATGGGACTGATAACATAGTCTGCAATTTCTTTTCCAAATCGTCTTTCGGCAAAGCTATAAACGGACTCGTCTTTGTTCTTAGCCACAGTGCTATCCGAGATCAGATCGTGAATAAATGCTTTGTAAAGTGGTTTGGAAAATGGAGGCAATATGCCAATTAAGTCCATTGGGCTTTTTGGCAGCATGCAAATCTGTCCTTTGGCATAAATCATTCGATTCCGTGCAGCCACATGCGTGCTGAGTATCGGTTTAATGGGCAATTTCAGTTCCTCCACAAGTTCCAATGTATTAGCACCGGGTAATCCTTTGGGGCGTATCGTGCGCGGTCCACTTTCGAATAGAAACCCGCAATTCTTGTGCCATTCTGACTGCATCCATCCGCCGACTCTCGGCGAACCCTCGTATATTGTCAGCGATTTGCGAAATCTGCGCATAAGGTAATACCCAGCAGATAAGCCACTGATGCCGCCTCCAAGAACTGATGTTGTCATTGTGCTACTTGAATTTTATATTACGTGTTCGTAACCAACTATGTATGTATGTATATCGCCAAAAGGCAAAGAGATATTGCCATCCCGTATTTCAACCGAAAGGTCTGATGTGTTCTAATGCAATTTTCTCAAAGCCAGTTTTGACTACCTACTAGAAGTGCAGAAACATCGATGAAAACATCGATGCATCGATGTTTTCGAATTTTCTAAAACATCGATGTTTTTTTTGGACCATCGATGTTTCTGTGTCGTCACTATCAAAAGAAAATACACAGGAGAGGTACGTTAACGAGCAGATATTTTTTGTTTTTATATTATATCTGACCGCAGGACTCCCATAAACCTCGACATTGTTGATAAACTTATGTTTATTAACAAAAATCATAAACTTTTGAATAACGTATAAGAGCTTCATCTCATTTGTTAGTTTCTTAAGTTCATGAAGTTCCGTTTTTAAGTTCATTTATTAGTTTTTTAAGTTTATGGAAGACTAATCATTTGTTTTTTAATTTTTAATACAACAATAAAAGTGAATTTCACTAATTTAAAAAATATTAAAAAAAAATTTTAAAACATCGATGTTTCATCGATGTTTTGGGGAAAACCCATACATTGTTCTGGCAATAAAAACTAAGAATAATAATAATAATAACAGCAATAAAATTTGCTTAAATTTAAATATAATATGTCCATAGCAATTGTTTTAAAATATTATCAATGTGAGTAACACTTAAACAGGTGTAATCGTCGCAAGCACAAGGAAATAAAAAACAACAACACAAACGCACCACCAGCAGCCAAATCGTCAACGTCATCCAAAACAATATCAGCAGCCGAGCGAAGACGAAGAAAACAACAAGGGGAAGGTCATTCAACAATAGCAACAAATGCATATGTATGTATGTATACATGAAACCGAAGGACAGAAGAGAACTTGAGAAGTCAATAAGAAACATTGAGACATTGTGAAGAAGAAAGCAGAAGACGAGTCAGAGGCTCGCTCATACGGATGAAAGTCTTAATTAGTTTTAACTGATAGGTTACTCTTTTCCAGCTCATTAAATCTCAAATCTATATTTTTGGAGGCATCTAGTTTTTGTTTAATGCCATTTGAATGCATTATGTCGGGGGTTTATTGTATGTATTTTTGTGGCTTTCACAAATTTGTTTTACCACAACCGTAACAAAAAATTACCACGAAGGCCTTAATAATTCTCCCAGATATGATTATGTGTACGAGAAGGAACCGTTCTGGGTTTTCGTTTTTATTCAAATTTTCACTTATGCGTACCAGGTGGAGTACCTCTCCTTAGTTCGTTGTTCGTTCGTTGTAACTAAATTAACGAAAATCATTTCGATAGTGATTACGATTGATTGTACCAAAAATGAATACTCTTTAAATTCGTTTTTATTGTGAAAAATACGTGGCCATATACTTGCATCAAGAAATCCAGGTTTTCGTAAAGATAGACATGGCTATATCGTCTCGGTTGTTAATACTGATCAAGAATATATGTACATATATACTTGATGGGGTCGCAGATGCCTTCTTCTGCCTGGTTCATACATTTTCGATTGGCAGGAACTAATAATACCAATTGGGTAGGCGGGTGAAGGCCAATGCCTTCAGAGCAATGATTTATGAATAATCTGTTCTCGCCTTGACAGATTTTTATAAGGACTAATGATTCATTCTGCCATAGTGATGAAAGTGGTGTCCAAGAACAGACTCAAATGACTGCCTGTCGAACAGCAATAAGAAATTACAAATTCCAAATTGAGTGTTTGTACAGGTGTAATCTTGAACATCAAAAGTCTTATATTAGTTCTACATATAATATCGAAATTGTATTATTGTTAAAAAATATTTTATATACCCATACTTAATCTAGTTCCTGTAGTTGTGGTGATGTCTTTTTCCATTATAATTTAGGAGACACCTAGCTAGAGCATTTTGATGCCGAATAAGTTGGTTCTTGTTACTCTCTGTATGCAGTTGATTTATGTCTTTGAAATTGAGAGTTCTTAAATCTAAATAAAAATGTATGCAAGTCTCTATTCCGAGTGCGCATAGGCCAGTGCCGCATTACCAACAACTTATAGCCAATATTTCTAAATCGGATTTAGGATCGTTGTGAGTATTGCTACCTTAATTTTAAGTGAAAGCTTATTTCTGCTTGGTTGGCCAAACCATTGATCCTATCCAAGATGAAGGGAACTCATACAGTCATTTGAGTTCACATTGACCCCAATAATATTCTAATTGGACAGAAACCCACTCTTCTCGAAAACGTAACATTGACACATTTGCAACAATTGTACCAATGTTTCAGTTCAGTGTTCATATCTCAAAACGGCAAACAAACGGCTGTAGCGCCTATGTTGCAGTACCAGGACATCACTCCCGGTTAACACAGCGGTGTTATCTTCATATGTGGATAAAAATACGTCTTTGCTGCCGTCGGTATAGACAGACATGCAGTCTTGTAGAACTCCTACTCGAATTTGACTCCTGACTACTGTCATCAGCTCTAGTTGTTTTTGTTAAGAGCCTTTAAGCCAGCTTGCTCCGAAAATTTCCGAGTAGAAATTAAAATATACAGACACTTCTGTCGTACATGAAGTATAAATTAGAAGGCACTAAAGAAAAGTAAGTGACCCTTGCTCGGGCCTCTCAGTGTCGCGTTTCCAGTGGAAGAGGAGAGAGGTTTGACACTTTTACACTGAGGGGCAAGGATTAGACTAAGAAGGAATCGAGTTAATTTCCGTAGTGGATCCCATGGGGGACTTGGCACTGTCGGTCTGCCATCATCTCGAACGTATGATTTTGAGTTCCACATTTATCTTCTCACTTTTGTAGGAAAGCAGGTACATATATGCTTAGAATAGAAAATAATATGTTGGATTAGCAAGGTGGTAATGATGTTATATATCTTGTAGCCTTTTTCGGTAGGCAGTCATTTGGGTCATTCGGCGTCGAGTTCTGTCAGAATGAACCATTCGCTCGCATACAAATTTATTAAGGTCAGAAAGTTCGTTCAGTCAATATTCTGTTGAATGAAACCATGCGGGGTGAAGCTTTCAGAATTTTTTCATCGAGCACGCCATATTTATTGATAAAGTGCAACAAGTACAAAAGTCAGCTCTTTAATCAAATGTTGGGCAAATGTAAAAAGTAAGTAAAATGAGCACTAAGCTCAAATTTAGTAATTTTGTATAACAGCAATAAAATTTGCTTAAATTTAAATATAATATGTCCATAGCAATTGTTTTAAAATATTATCAATGTGAGTAACACTTAAACAGGTGTAATCGTCGCAAGCACAAGGAAATAAAAAACAACAACACAAACGCACCACCAGCAGCCAAATCGTCAACGTCATCCAAAACAATATCAGCAGCCGAGCGAAGACGAAGAAAACAACAAGGGGAAGGTCATTCAACAATAGCAACAAATGCATATGTATGTATGTATACATGAAACCGAAGGACAGAAGAGAACTTGAGAAGTCAATAAGAAACATTGAGACATTGTGAAGTCAAAAAAATCTAAAATATAAAAAGCTGGGCAATGTTCGCAAATTGCCGGCAGCTCTTCTCACACAATCAAATTGCGCATACACACATAATCACACATACATACTAGAGCTTCGACTAACATCAAACGTGTGCACGTTCGAATGCGGCGTAGGCCGTCGCAACCAAAACCGGTTTTATGCAGTTATTCGTCCTACGTCCAATGTCCTACGACCCAACATGTTTGTGGGCAGCATTACAATACTTTTATTTCGATGCTGCCCACCGAAGAGTCCTCATCAAAAGCCCAGTCTATCTCTTATATGGTTAGTGCAATGGTGGAACTTTAAGTGGTGTCCAAATTCAATATTTGTATATAACTATTTTTAATTTTGGCACCGACCGCGTAGATCAGAAGTAGTGGCACTACCCATATAACATTAAGTCCCATAATCTCATGCGAGCGTTAACTCTCACAAATTTTTCTGAATTGCTGTCCCAAAACATGCCGTAGGAAATTATGATAAATGACATATTTCGTAATTGGACTGCATGAAACCGGTGTCGGTTGTGACGGACAAAGCAGCATTTGAACGTACATCGTTTGATGTTAGTCGAACCGAATGTATGAAAATGTTCATATGCACAAATGTGTGTGTAGAGAGTTGCTGGCAATTCGCGTGAATTAGCCAGCTTAACACATTTTAGATATTTTGAATATACTTTATTATATATAATTTTTGTTTACAGGTCGATCGTCATTTAAGCAATCTAATAATGTAGTGTATGTTGGAGAAGGCACATATCCTTCCCATGGCTTGAAAATATTATCTCTTGTTGTCATATATTTGGCAAAAGTCTTCGTAAAAATAAAAATGTTAAGCCTTCAGTCAGTCTGCACCTGATTTCACCGATTTACAATATTTCTTGAAAACTTCGGGGTTAATTCATTAAGATGGTAATCATAATTGTGTGCACTATGAATGAACAATCTAGCTTAAAAAGTAAGCTTTCAATTCGATTTGCGGGGGAAGATGGGTTCGTGGAAATTTTTTTTAAAAATACTTATAATCTGTGAAATCTATGTTTCCGTACAGAAGGCAGATGGACAGGTGAGCATGGTAATATCGTCTCGGTTGTTGACGCTGGTATATGTATATACTTTATGATGTCCGAGATGTGTTTTTCTGCCTGCTACATACAGTTTTGGTTGGCGTCAACTTATAATACCCTTCAACTGGCTGGTATAATAATAGGTATCGTGATATATATTATATATAGATATAATATATGTAAATATTATGTAAAACGAATGAAAATTAAGACTAAACCTAATCAAAGCGAAATCAGAAAAGCTGTTCTGCGGATGCGCTTGAGCTCCGAGACGAATATGATGAATTGTGTTTAAGTCGCTTTACCTATTTAATTTTTCAGCAGCCGAATCTAAAGTGGAGATAAAAAAACACGCTTCTGAGCTTACGCTTCGAATATGTCAGCAGATGAATTTTTTTCTACTCAGCCCGTACCCTATGATCTTGATGCAGGAGAATTCTGCTAGAATTCGATGATTGGCGCTGGATAGGTAACTCGTTGAGTAACTAGGTTTTTGACTTATCAGAAAATTGATCTACAGAGAAACTTTCTGCTTGGAATTCAGCACTAGGTGAGCCATCTCCATACTGCTGAATTATACGGAACGGGCGAATCTAACGAGTGCAGACCAAAAATCAGTTGTTGCTTAATTGACGGTATAACATATAGTTTCATGAGTTTTGTACACTTTGGAAAAATAGTTCAACGTCTAAAACTACAATAATTTCTTGCTTTTCGACATCAGCCATTTTGACATGAGACTTCAATGGCTTAAATTGTAAAAACAGAATATGCAACTAATATTTATTCCGGTTTCTCACAGAGCAAGTTCTCTGAAACCTAAATATTAGTCGACACTAACAGCAGGTTTTGCTTAATTTTATCATAGCAGGTTTTAAACCTACAAGTACAATTTCTAAATAAAGGCTCTGAATTACTATATATACGATTCCTAAGTAGTTTCGAAATCTACAATCATATGAACGACCGTGAAGAAGAAAGCAGAAGACGAGTCAGAGGCTCGCTCATACGGATGAAAGTCTTAATTAGTTTTAACTGATAGGTTACTCTTTTCCAGCTCATTAAATCTCAAATCTATATTTTTGGAGGCATCTAGTTTTTGTTTAATGCCATTTGAATGCATTATGTCGGGGGTTTATTGTATGTATTTTTGTGGCTTTCACAAATTTGTTTTACCACAACCGTAACAAAAAATTACCACGAAGGCCTTAATAATTCTCCCAGATATGATTATGTGTACGAGAAGGAACCGTTCTGGGTTTTCGTTTTTATTCAAATTTTCACTTATGCGTACCAGGTGGAGTACCTCTCCTTAGTTCGTTGTTCGTTCGTTGTAACTAAATTAACGAAAATCATTTCGATAGTGATTACGATTGATTGTACCAAAAATGAATACTCTTTAAATTCGTTTTTATTGTGAAAAATACGTGGCCATATACTTGCATCAAGAAATCCAGGTTTTCGTAAAGATAGACATGGCTATATCGTCTCGGTTGTTAATACTGATCAAGAATATATGTACATATATACTTGATGGGGTCGCAGATGCCTTCTTCTGCCTGGTTCATACATTTTCGATTGGCAGGAACTAATAATACCAATTGGGTAGGCGGGTGAAGGCCAATGCCTTCAGAGCAATGATTTATGAATAATCTGTTCTCGCCTTGACAGATTTTTATAAGGACTAATGATTCATTCTGCCATAGTGATGAAAGTGGTGTCCAAGAACAGACTCAAATGACTGCCTGTCGAACAGCAATAAGAAATTACAAATTCCAAATTGAGTGTTTGTACAGGTGTAATCTTGAACATCAAAAGTCTTATATTAGTTCTATAATATCGAAATTGTATTATTGTTAAAAAATATTTTATATACCCATACTTAATCTAGTTCCTGTAGTTGTGGTGATGTCTTTTTCCATTATAATTTAGGAGACACCTAGCTAGAGCATTTTGATGCCGAATAAGTTGGTTCTTGTTACTCTCTGTATGCAGTTGATTTATGTCTTTGAAATTGAGAGTTCTTAAATCTAAATAAAAATGTATGCAAGTCTCTATTCCGAGTGCGCATAGGCCAGTGCCGCATTACCAACAACTTATAGCCAATATTTCTAAATCGGATTTAGGATCGTTGTGAGTATTGCTACCTTAATTTTAAGTGAAAGCTTATTTCTGCTTGGTTGGCCAAACCATTGATCCTATCCAAGATGAAGGGAACTCATACAGTCATTTGAGTTCACATTGACCCCAATAGTATTCTAATTGGACAGAAACCCACTCTTCTCGAAAACGTAACATTGACACATTTGCAACAATTGTACCAATGTTTCAGTTCAGTGTTCATATCTCAAAACGGCAAACAAACGGCTGTAGCGCCTATGTTGCAGTACCAGGACATCACTCCCGGTTAACACAGCGGTGTTATCTTCATATGTGGATAAAAATACGTCTTTGCTGCCGTCGGTATAGACAGACATGCAGTCTTGTAGAACTCCTACTCGAATTTGACTCCTGACTACTGTCATCAGCTCTAGTTGTTTTTGTTAAGAGCCTTTAAGCCAGCTTGCTCCGAAAATTTCCGAGTAGAAATTAAAATATACAGACACTTCTGTCGTACATGAAGTATAAATTAGAAGGCACTAAAGAAAAGTAAGTGACCCTTGCTCGGGCCTCTCAGTGTCGCGTTTCCAGTGGAAGAGGAGAGAGGTTTGACACTTTTACACTGAGGGGCAAGGATTAGACTAAGAAGGAATCGAGTTAATTTCCGTAGTGGATCCCATGGGGGACTTGGCACTGTCGGTCTGCCATCATCTCGAACGTATGCTTTTGAGTTCCACATTTATCTTCTCACTTTTGTAGGAAAGCAGGTACATATATAGCTTAGAATAGAAAATAATATGTTGGATTAGCAAGGTGGTAATGATGTTATATATCTTGTAGCCTTTTTCGGTAGGCAGTCATTTGGGTCATTCGGCGTCGAGTTCTGTCAGAATGAACCATTCGCTCGCATACAAATTTATTAAGGTCAGAAAGTTCGTTCAGTCAATATTCTGTTGAATGAAACCATGCGGGGTGAAGCTTTCAGAATTTTTTCATCGAGCACGCCATATTTATTGATAAAGTGCAACAAGTACAAAAGTCAGCTCTTTAATCAAATGTTGGGCAAATGTAAAAAGTAAGTAAAATGAGCACTAAGCTCAAATTTAGTATTTTTCATAATTTTAGGCTAAAAAATAGATAATTAAGGTCATAATTTCTACTGAAATTCGAAATAAAATGGACAACCTAACCAGAAAGTGGAAGTACATGTTACATAGACGACTGTTAATGTAATAATCCGTAGTTTGTAGGGAAGAGCAAGAGTAACGACTAGCCGTCGTTCCAACTAGAAGAATTTCTCTTTCACTTTCACTTTCATTTGCTGCATTTCGGACACCATTCAACCCAATATGAAATAAAGTTTTCCATTTTTTCTGTAACTTTTATTTAATATTCGCTCGCATTCGCATTAGGGCGTGTTTTTTTTCTGTCAAACTAACATTTGTGGTTTCAACCTTCCGGCGACTTTTTATTAAAAAAATTTTTTATTGTAAACGTCACAGTCTAATAATATTTAATATTTTACATAATTTTGGTGTTTTAATATATCAACAATTAGTGAGGCTTAATTTTCTGTTTGCGCTAGCTTACAGTAAATTTTTGTTCTGTTTTGAATTGCTACAACACATTGTTGGTGTATTATTACATATCGCGCTCTTTCCGCTCTCGTGACATTGCTCTCGTCAAGAATTGTCTTGTGCTTTGTTTTGTTGTTGGCTGTTTTGATAATTCTTTCCGGTATTTTTGTAGCGCAAGCGATTGTGATTCGTGCTTGCTGTTTTTTCTGTAAGTTAAATATCAGCGCCCTAATACTTTGTACTAACACTAATTTTATACTCATTTCAATTTTCGGTTTCATTACAATTTTTTTTTGCATCAAAAACCTGCAGTATGTTTGTCTGCTATAGTAAAAAATATCGTGTACCAGCAAGTGCAAAAATGGGTTTCGTTTGCTGTTGGCTTTGTGACAATGTTTCATATAAAAATGTACTGGCTTCACCGGCCGTATAGTCGACCTAATTGCCTCAAAATCTGGCTTCAGATGGATATGTGAGTCATGCAGGGATGTTAAGAAGGATGTTGCGAGATTCATACATCAGACGAAGCAAGGCTTTGGTGATCTATTCGCAGGTTTCAAAAAACTTGTGGATAGTTTCGGAACTTTGGACTCTGGGTTTAAGGGCATGAAGCTTTTAACAGAGTCTCCAAAGCGTAAAAAAACTAATACTCGTTTATTCCATTGGCCCATACGAACTCGATGTCCCTGAACTGGTCAACAACTCGACCGTTCGAAGTAATTTATGTCATATTCGTCTCCCACCCCTTGACTCTCCACAGCGTCAATGATTGCCGACATTGACATTATTCCCATGAATGTCATTTTTTCTGATCCTGTTTCAGTCTCGGTACCCGCAGTAGTTGTTAATGTGGCAGAAACTCAACCTTCTGATGTACCTAATGTTCTACCAGCTAGTACAGACGCTCCTATCTCGACTTCTGTTTCAGTTGCTCAGAACACTATTGTAGATGTCCCACCGATGAAACAAATTTTTGTTTCTAGGCTTGCCCCTAATACGTCATCTGACGATATTAGGACTATTATTCGGTCCAAAATTCAAGCATCATTAAAGGTGGAAAAATTTAATTTCTTATATGATCGGTGTGATGTCTTGCACTCTTGCATTTCCAATTGAAGAGTGCATTCAGAACCAGTCGTTCTTAATACTTTTATTTTTGTTCATACAGTTTCATATTTAGTTCTTAATGGTATTCTAGTATTTAATATTGATAAATAAGATCGAATATCCATCACGCTCCTACTTAAGCTTGAAATATATATGTGTGTTTGTGTACAAATTAGATAGCTGTATAAAATATATATAAACATTTTTAGATCTTTGATTTCTTTATTGTTGTGGGTTTGAATACATATATACGATCTAGGACCAAGTTGTTCTTTGCCTTTAGCTTCTGACCATTTTGATTTACTTGGATCACGATAATCACGAATGTGATTACATTACATTTTCATCTGTGATTACATTTTCATCTTTACTGAAATTTACTTTTCTATTGCCTTTATGATTTGTAATATTTTTTTTTTATGTTTTCAATGTTATCTCTAAATAAGGTAGGCTTTAGTAAGCTAAAACGAGATTTTAGAGTCCTACCAAGAAATACATATGTAAGTAAAAAGGGCTTTCTCCGGTCATGCAGTGCTTTGAGTTCCGATAATCAAAAAGAAATTGATATAAAATCGAATCGAAGTCTCGATTTTTATTAGCATTGATTGATGCTTCAATTGACCTTTTTAGTGTTTTAACAAAATTTTCTGCCTGACCGTTAGTAGCTGGGTGTCCGGGTGCTGTAACTACATGTCTAATTCCATTTTTGGTTATAAAATCTTTGAATTCTTTGGAAGTAAATTGCCGTCCATTGTCACTTACAAGAGTATCAATCAAACCATAGCGCCAAAACACCTCCTTAATCGATTTAATGGTAAATGCTGACTTTATGTCTTTTGTTTTAAAAACTTCTTCCCACTTGGTATAGGAATCAATTATTATCAATAAATAAAAGTTATTTATTGGTGCTGCAAAGTCGACGTGAATCCTACTCCAAGCTGAACTAGTAGGTTGCCATTACATCAATGAACATTTTTCCGGGCTAGAAGCTAATGCCTGACAATTATTACAACTTTCTATCATTCGTTCAATATCTGAATCAATTTTGGGCCACCAAACATAAGACCTAGCAAGTCCTTTGGCTTAAACAATGCCCATATGTAACCTGTGCAGTTCTTCTAAAATCGACTTGCGTAGTTCTGTAACCCCACAAAATACAATCATATTCTACAGAGAGTTCGTATGTTTTTTAACAATTCATAAAGAGGAGCAATTTTTTGTGAAACATTTTCAATGAACTTGGAGTAATGGTTAGCCATGCTAATAAAAGCTCTAACTTGAGTTATATTTTCAGGGAATGGACAATTTAAAACACTTTTGCATCTGTCTGAATTTTTATGCAATCCGTTTTTGTCTATGGAAAATCCTACGTATGATACCTCGTCCTTTAAAAATTCACATTTATTGTAGTTCAATTTCAATCCTACTGACTGTAACTTATTGAGAACAATTTTTAAATTTTTAATATGCTCATCAATATTTTTTCGTGTAACTGGTAAACGACTACATTAGACATTCCATTTAAAACAGATTCCATAATTTTTTGAAGTATTGCGGCTGCGTGTTTTACTCCAAATGGAAGTCTTTTAATTTTTAAAATGCCTTTATGTGTACTGCAGGTACATAGCTTTTGAGATTCCTCATCCAACTCAAGTTGATTATATGAATTTGAAAGATCTAATTTTGAAAAGATTATTCCACCACTAAGGGCTGCAAATATTTCTTCAATACGAGGTAAAGGGTACCTATAATCAAGTAACCGCTTGTTAATAGTTACTGTAGTCTGCACAAATTCTGAGATTACCGTCTGTTTTTAGTATTGGCACTACGGGTGTAACCCAGTCTGAATGATCTGCCTTTTCCAATATACCCGTTTCAATTAAACCGACCAATTCTTTTTCTACTTTCTACGCAATGAGAACACATGATTTTCTTGTCGTTGTTGCTGGTGTTGTTGCGTCTGTTGGCATCTCTGTTCTTGTTCTTGTGGTTGTTGTAGGTCTTCTGTTTGGAGTGTGCTGATACCGCATTGACATCTATCTATCTCTCTCTTGTCGCCATTTTACTTTGCATTAGTACTGTTTTTTTTAATGCGTTTTCTAATGTTAGCGTTTCGTCTTCCTCGCACAATTTGTCGAAAATTTTCTGTGGAAGGCCCGTGACAAATTTATCTAAAATGAAGGCATCCAATTGTGCACCGAATTTCCAGTTTAAAGCAAGCTGATTTACTTTGGCGTACCACTGCATTACTGAGTCTGAGTCCACTTTATTTGCCATGTAAAATATTTTACGTTCATTGAACACGATCGTTGGCTGTGTGAAGTGGTTGGCAAGAATCAAACACAATTCTTTAAATGTCTTGGACACTGGAGAGCTTGGGCTGCATATGTTATGGAGGAGTCGATAAGGTTCCGCTCCTATGGACTTTAGGAAAATCGCCTTCTTCAAGTTTTCTTCTGTACAATTCATTTCACATAAGTGAATTTCTAACCTCTCTTGCCAGAGGCTCCAGGACTCCGCTGTCGAAAACTCCGGCAGGTGTGAAATTTGCAAAAACGTAGTTAAGATATTACCAACGTTCGGCTGTGACATTTTTACTGATTATATTTACAATCACCGTAATTATGATATCACACTTTACTTTTTTTGTTTAATTAATTTTTTTTTTTTTTTTTATTTTTCCCTTGTTGCCAATTTGTGATGTCTTGCCCGCTTGCTTTTCCAATTGAAGAGTGCCATTCAAAACCATTCGTTCCTAATACTTTTATTCTTGTTCATACAGTTTCATATTTGGTTCTTAATGGTATTCTAGTATTTAATATCGATAAAAAAGATCGAATATCAATCAATCGGGAAATCGCATCTTTCAAAATAAGTGTTCCTGCCGAGCATTTTAGTACAGTTCGTTGCAAAGACTTTTGGCCGGAATACTTAATTATTATGAGAGTATGTAAATAACATGAAAAATCGGCCTCCGATTTTACTTCCAAATGTTACCTCTAATACCTCTAAGCCTTAAACTCCATCTGATAGCTCAAAAAACCAACTTCCCTCCTACTTGGATATCAAAATGAAAGAGGCCTTTGTAGTAAACTCAATAATGTTTACTTAGATAGCTTAAATTTTCCTTTTCATGTCATTGCCTTCACTGAAACTTGGTTAGGGCATGATATTCTTAATACTGAAATCTTTACTAACAAATTTTCAGTCTATAGACGTGATCGCATGCGGCGTCGTGGTGGTGGTGTACTTATCGCTGTCGATGCTGATATCTCTTCTGAGCACGTAGATTTATGTAGTGATTTAGATATCGAATTTGTAGCTGTAAAACTAATTTATTGTAGCTTTAGTATCTTTATCACCTGCTCTTATATACCTCCTGCCTCAGATAACTCTCTATATTTATCTCATTTTTCGTTAATCAATAGTATTGTTCTTGGAGATTTTAATATTTCTGGAATTTCGCGGTATTCGTCATGTGAGTCCAACGCATTGAATGCTTCGTCAACTCATGTCCTGGTTGATAGCCTTTTTTTACATAGCTTTGTCTTAAACCAATTCTATACCAAATTGTCTAGGTAAAATGTTTGATTTGATTTTTGTTTTGAATCCCAATATCTGCATGGTGTCCAGATCAAATCCTTTTTCCTCACCTGAGGATCCTTACCACCCTACTCTGGAGGTGTTGATTGACTTACGAACAAGTGTTTTGGATGCAGGAGTTTTACCGGAGAAGCGAGTTCGTTGTTTTCGGAAGACCGATTTTAAAAAACTTTCTCTGCTTCTTTCGCACACTGACTGGTCCCAAATTTCTTCGTGTATTGATCTGGATAAAGCAATTGAGATTTTTTATTCTACATTAAACTCTCTGTTTGATGTTTGTCTTCCCCTTGGTACTCCACATTTTTCTAATAGACCGTTAGCTTACTAAAGAACTAAAAAAGTTAAAGAATAACAAGTAAGAAAGCTACAGTCGAGTTTGCTCGACTGTGAGATACCCGCCGCCCAATTTTACCATCAAAATATTATATTTTTTAAAAATATACTAAAAAATACTAATAAAAATATACTAATATTCTGCCAAAATAATGTTATATACCAAAATTTTCTTTGTTCAAAATTATTAGCTTGGTGGCACTTTAGTTGGTTTATTGAACACCATTATTATTTCACGGAGTGTCATAGCAATTAACTAGGTGCAGCTGTACTTGGTAACGCCTTATAAAAGTAATTTCTTAATAACTTCTGTGTTTTTTATCCGATTATAACCAAATTTGCAGAGATCATTAATATGGTGATTAGTATTGTGCGTACCAAAATTGAACAATGACGCCTGTAACTCGGTTTGATGTTAGTCGAACCGAATGTATGAATATGGTTCATATGCACAAATGTGTGTGTAGAGAGCTGCTGGCAATTCGCGTGAATTAGCCAGCTTAACATATTTTAGATATTTTGAATATACTTTATTATATATAATTTTTGTTTATAGGTCGATCGTCATTTAAGCAATGTAATCCAAATAAGTCTCACAAATGTGGTATTTAAATGATTACTCGTAATGCCTGGAATACTTTGCGGCTTTGCAATGTATGTTGGAGAAGGCACATGTCCTTTCCATGATTTGAAAATATTATCTGTTGTTGTCTTATATTTGGCAAAAAGTCTTAGTAAAAATAAAAATGTTAAGCTTTCAGTCAGTCTGCACCTGATTTCACCGACACACAATATTTCTTGAAAAACTTCGGGGTTTGTTATATGATAATAATTCATTAAGATGGTAATTATAATTGTGTGCACTATGAATGAACAATATAGCTTGGAAAGGAAGCTTTCAATTCGATTTCGATTTGCGAGGGAAGATGGATTCGTGGAAAATTTTTTTAAAAATACTTATAATCTGTGAAATCTATATTTCCGTACAGAAGGCAGATGGACAGGTGAGCATGGTAATATAGTCTCGGTTGTTGACGCTGGTATATATCCGCGATGTGTTTTTCTGCCTGTTACATACAGTTTTGGTTGGCGCCAACTTATAATACCCCTCAACTGTCTGGTATAATAATAGGTATCTTGATATATACATATTATCTCTCTATTATATATATTAATTTTCTGCTCCTCCTCCTCCTTCGGGAATCATGTTTTCTGCTACTCCGAGGTAGGCGAAAGTATTTTAAAAAGATTGCCGGAGGAGAAGGAGCAGAAAAAGAGGAAATGGGGGAGATGGAGGTGGAGGAGGAAATGGGGGAGATGGAGGAGGATGAAGAGGAAATGAAAGAGGAGGAAAAGGGGAGGAGGAGGAGGAAATGGGGAAGAGGAGGAGGAAATGGAAGAGGAGTAGAAAATGGACGAGGAGGAGGAAATGGGAGAGGAGGAGGAAATGGAGGAGGAGGAGGAAGAGTAGGAGAAGGAGATGGGAGAGGAAATGGAAGAGGAAATGGAACAGGAAATGGAAGAGGAAATGGAAGTGGAAATGGAAGAGGAAATGGAAAAGGAAATGGAAGAGGAAATGGAAATGGAAGAGGAAATGGAAGAGGAGGAGAAAATGGAGGAGGAGGAGATGGAGGAAGAGGAGGAAATGGACGAGGAGGAGGAAATGGAGGAAGAGGAGGAGATGGAGGAAGAGGAGGAAGAGGAGGAAATGGATTAGGAGGAGGAGATGGAGGAAGAAGAGGAGATGGAGGAGGAGGAGGAGATGGAGAAGATGGAGGAGAAGGAGATGGAGGAGAAGGAGATGGAGGAGGAGGAGGAGATGGAGAAGGAGGAGGAGATGGAGGAGGAGAAGGAGATGGAGTAGGACTAAAAAACTTGAATTGAAAGAAAGTTATAAAAATTATTGTGTTTGAGGAAGCTTTACACTAAACATTGAGTTTTTATGTAAGCGGCGTGGTGGGAGTGGGAATGCGGGGGCGCGGGCAGAAGAGGTGAGTGAGCGAAGCAAGCGTTCCTCTATGCAGCTCCGCGTAGCGTAGCGAAGTAGAGGACACTTCGTATATAGATATAATATATGTAAATATTATGCAAAGCGAATGAAAATTAAGACTAACCCTAATCAAAGCGAAATCAGAAAAGCTGTGCTGCGGCTGCGCTCGATCCCAGTCGAGAGAGTCAAATTGGCTTCAAATATGTTGAATTGGGTTTAAGTCGCTTTACCTATTTAATTTTTCAGCAGCCGAATCTAAAGTGGTGGTAAAAAAACACGCTTTGAAGCTTACCCTTCGAATATTTCAGCAGATGAATTTTTTTCTACTCAACCCGTACCCTATGATCTTGATGCGAGAGAATTCTGCTAGACTTCGATGGTTGGCGCTGGATAGGTAAGTCGTTGAGTAACTAGGTTTTTGACTTATCAGAAAATTGATCTACAGAAAAACTTTCTGCTTGGAATTCAGCATTAGGTGAGCCATCTCCATACTGCTGAGTGCAGACCAAAAATAAGTTGTTGCTTAATTGACGGTATAACATATAGTTTCATGGGTTTTGTACACTTTGGAAAAATAGTTCAACGTCTAAAACTACAATAATTTCTTGCTTTTCGACATCAGTCATTTTGACATGAGACTTCAATGGTTTAAATTGTAAAAACACAATATGCAACTAATATTTATTCCGGTGTCTCACAGAGCAAGTTCTCTGAAATCTAAATATTAGTCGACACTAACAGCATATGGTTTTGCTTAATTTTATCATAGCAGGTTTTAAACCTACAAGTACAATTTCTAAATAAAGGCTCTGAATTACTATATATACGATTCCTAAGTAGTTTCGAAACCTACAATTGCTCATACGGATGAAAGTCTTAATTAGTTTAAACTGATAGGTTACTCTGTTCCAGCTCTTTAAATCTCAAATCTATATTTTTGGAGGCATCCAGTTTATGTTTAACGCCATTTGAATGCATCATGTCGGGGGTTTTTGTATGTATTTTTGTGGCTTTCACAAATTTGTTTTACCACAATCGTAACAAAAACAAGTAAGAAAGCTACAGTCGAATTTGCTCGACTGTGAGATACCCGCCGCCCAATTTTACCATCAAAATGTTATATTTTTGAAAAATATACTTAAAAAAACTAAAAAAATATACTAAAATTATGCCAAAATAATATACCAAAATTTTCTTTGTTCGAAATTATTAGCTTGGTTTCACTTTAGTTGGTTTATTGAACACAGTTGTTATGTCACGGAGTGTCATAGCAATCAGCTATGTAGGTGCAACTGCACGTGGTATTATTATTATTATTATTTGAAAAAGGGAGTTTCCCAACAGAGAAGGTGCGAGGTACTGCGACCATGGAGGTCTTTTGTGCCTATAGGCTCTCCCTAGCTGGACAAAAGTTGCTCTGCTTCCCTAATGAAGCAGAGCAGATCTTTTGTCGAGGAACGCACAATATGCTCGGGACCTGCGATATCCACGTGCAGATGTTTCCTCCTAGTCCACACCAAGACTGCACAGTTGCACAGAATGTGTTTGGTTGTCTCGTCATCCTCTTTGCAAAGTCTGCACTCAGCATCAGAAGACAGACGCATTTTGGTGAGGTGATAGTTCACCGTATGATGGCCACTAAGAAAGCCAACGAGGAGGTGAAGATCCCTCCTGGAAAGTAAGCTGTTTTTCCGGTCGACCAAGGGATTGATAAGCTCCTTGGCTTGCCGCATCCCTGGTTGGACCGACCAGTAGCGATCAGTCAACCTAACAGAACAGGTTTTAACAATAGCTGAGATGGTTGACCAACCCATGCCACAGAAGGGCTCAGGGCCGGAAAAAGTAGCTGACGACCCGGCCCTAGCAAGTTCGTCCGCCAGCTCATTGCCCTGAATACCAGAGTGTCCAGGTACCCATAGAAGGGTGACATTGTTAGTAAGAGACAGTCTCTGGAGGCAGTTCCAGCAATCGGCCACCAGTCGAGAGCTTACTCTTTTGGAGGAGAGGGCTAAGATGGCGGCTTGACTGTCAGAGAAGATGTAGATGTTCGCCCCTCTAATCCCCTTCTCTAGGATCAGACGGCAGCAGAACTCGATGGCATGAACCTCAGATTGGAAGACTGTGGGCCATTTGCCCATAGCAATTGAGGTTTTAGAGTTGGGTCCAAAGATCCCAGCTCCAACCCCCTGATCAGTTTTTGACCCGTCGGTATACCAGTGAATACCGTAGGGGTCGCTGATGGGGTTGCCAGTGTCCCAGTCCTTCCGGTCCGGGATGAGGGTTCTGAATTTAGCACCAAAGAAAAGTTCCTTAGTCATACTATCTGATCTAGTGCAGATATCTATGCCAGGAATGTCTTTGATCAGGCTAGCATGTCCTGATTCGGTAGCTAGAAGCCCTGATTGGAGCTTGATTCTAAGAAGGCTCATAGCGGCGACTTCTTTAATTTGGATGTGCAGCGGAGTCAGATTCAGTATCGATTCCATTGCTGCGGTGGGACAGGTACGAAGTGCACCTGTCAGTGAGAGGCACAGCAGCCTGTGCAATTTATTGCATTTGCTGATGGCAGTGACCTGCGTAACCTTAGGCCACCACACAATAGCAGCATAGGTGACGATCGGTCTGACCATCATGGCAAAAAGCCACTGGATGGTGCAGGATTTAGGACCCCAGATTCTACCAAAGAATCTCCTGCAGGCCCACATGGCATGGGTCGCCTTTGTGAGGGTGTTGCTGAGGTGGGAGTTCCAATTTAGTCTTTTATCAAGGGTCACCCCTAGATATTTGACTTCGTTGGATAGCCCCATAGGGGAGCCGCTGATATAAAGTTGACCAATGTCAACGGAATAGCGCCTAGTGAAGGGAACTATAATAGCTTTTTGTGGATTGATGCTAAGACCAACATCTGCGCACCATCTACTTACCGTGTTCGGAGCTGATTGCATCAACTCTGTCACGGTGCTGGTATAGTTCCCGGTCACTATTAGAGCCTGGTCGTCAGCATAGCCGATAGCTTCAACGCCCTGCTCGGAGAGTAAGACTAGTAGTTCGTCAACTACTAAGGACCAGAGTAGGGGGATAGAACCCCTCCCTGGAGACAGCCTTTGACTGCATTAATGCATGTAGTCGTGGAGTCCAGGGTGGAAGTGATAATCCGGTGTTTGAGCATAGCTTCAATCCACCGGATCAATGGACGGGCAGTTCCTCTACGTTCTAGAACAGTAGAGATTGACCCGTAGTCGGTATTATCAAAAGCACCTTCTATATCCAGAAAAGAGCACAAAGCAATGTTCTTGGATACAAAGGCTCTTTCAATTTTTCCCACTAACCTGTGGAGAGCGACCTCCGTCGATCTGCCGGCTATGTACGCAAGCTGCGTGGGATGCAGAGGTGTCGACGTCTGCAGAGAGCACCGAATGTGCATATCTATAAGTCTTTCCGCCGTTTTAAGCAGAAAGGAGGTAAGACTGATCGGCCGATAGGACTTAGGCTGGTCAAGTGGACGATTCCCTTACTTGGGGATGAATACTACATTAACTCTCCTCCAAGAGATGGGTATGTATCCCCAAGTAAAACTAGCTCTAAGAAGGCCGACCAGTGGATCAAGAATATGAGCCATGCTGTTTTGAATAAGGGCTGGGAAGATTTTGTCACCCCCTGGGGCTTTGAAAGGAGCAAAAGAATCTACAGCCCATTTGACCTTTTCGGGGTCGAAGATGGATCCAGATAGGCTGAATCCACGTGAGTTCGGTGACAAAGTGGCGTCATCGTGACCGGAGAGATCTGGATTCGCCACAGAACCCGGGAAGTGGACTTGCAGTAGAAGCTCAAGTATTTCCCTGCGATCTTGAGTGAAAGAGCCATCTGCTCTTTTAAGAAGCCCTATTCCATTAGACGACCCTTTAGCCAATACTTTATGAAGCCTCGCAGCCTCTGGCAGCGATTCTAAGCTACCACAGTAGCTGCGCCATGTATCGCGTTTAGCTCGTCTAATGCTTTTGTTGTAGTTGGTAAGAGCGTCCCTATAGACGTCCCAACTAGCACGGTTAGATTTAGCCTTATTAAAAAGGCTTCTAACCCTCCTTCTAAGGAAAGCCAGTTCCTCATTCCACCACGGAATTTTCCGATTGACCCTTAGGGTCTTCTGGACTGAGCTGTCCTACAAGGATGAGATAAGCACATCTTGGAGCAGATTGGCAGCGAGTTCTATCTCACTGATAGAGCTAGGATTGCTGACCAATAGGTCTGCTTTGAAAGCTACAGAGGCTTTAAAGAGCTCCCAATTTGTCTTTTTGGGACAGAAGGAGTTTTGGCGAATTTCGACTTGGCCAGGGAGGCGAACTTGCTATCGAGGTGCTGATTAGAGTGAGATCTAAAACCTCTTCCCTAATAGCATTTATAAAAGTGGGTTTGCACCCTATGTTAGCTACATCTAATTGACAACACAATAAGTAGTCTAAGAGGGACTCACCACGTTTGTTGATGTCGCTGCTCCCCCAGATCGTGTGATGTGCATTGGCATCACAGCCGATCACGAGCGGCTTGTTGTTGCGGCGACAGAATTCCACCAGCCGCTGGACCTCTGCTGGGGGTACATCATCCACATCGCCCGGGAAGTATGCGGAGGCGATCACAACTTCCCGGACACCGTCTGCAGTGGCTACCTCAATAGCCATTGCTACCAGATCTCTGTGGATGAAGTTAGTTAGTGGGAAATGTCTGACACTATTATCCATAAGTATAGCAGTGCGCGGGGCACCTCCCATACGGTCATATAACAACTTACATGATCCACATGAAAGTCCACGTATTTGGCCACCGATCAACCATGGTTCTTGGACGAGAGCCAGGTTGATTTGATCTTCACAGACGACCCTGCACAGTGTGGCCGACGCTCCTCTAGCGTGGTGCAGGTTCGCCTGGAGCACTTTAAGTTTGCTCATCTTCCCTCCTGATGGCGGTTGAGATAAGGCCACTTTGCTTGCCCCCCCGAGAGTCGTTACCGCCAATGCCCTTCGGCGGTCGGGACGAGCCACTCGGGGGAGGTCGCCTTGCGACCCCGCTCGCGGGAGGTGCCCTTGCGGGTGGGTTGTGGCCTGAGGTGCTGGCAGTGGGCCTGGTCGAGGCACCTCTGACGGTTGACGGACGGTGACCACTTGTCACACGTCTAGTTGGGCCCTTCGGGGCTGTGACCACAATGGCCGGTGGGGTGGGGGAAGGAACCTTGGGTACCAATACAGTCGCAGCGCTCGTGGAGGCCACGGGGTCAGCCAATGCTGAAATCCCTGAGGGAACCACTGGCGCCGTTGCCGGAGCGGCACTGGCAGGAGAGGGAGCGGGTGAGGATGTGGATGGAGCAGGGGTGGCGGAGGAGGCTTTGGGAGCTGAATTCTTTAGGATCAGTTTGACCCTGCCAAAGCAGAATTTCACCTTCCCTTAGCACTCCGTCAGAGCCCTGTACGACTCCTCGTCAACCAACATTGCGAGGTGAGTCATTGTGCCGTTCAGGCTGTGCTGCACCATCCGCCACAGCTTCGTGGAGAAGCTGCTGGCTTTCTGGAGCCCAATAAATTCCAGGATGGTTGCAGGAGTGTACTCAGCACTACTGGGAAAGTAATCTCTGATGAGGTGAGCATTGGGGAACTCCGTTTCCTCCAGCAATTTGACGTCAAGGGCGCTGATGGACCTGATGTGTCCAACAGCTCCCCTGACCCAATTGGCAGTGCTGTTATCCTCGCACACCAAAAGCAACCACTCATTTCGGGGTATACAGCCCTCGAAACCTGGACTAACCGTTGGTGAAGAGTGCAACAGCACCGCCTTTAGAATGCTGGATTTCAACGTAGCCAACTGCTCCGCTGAGAGGGGTTTGGTAGGATCAGCCGAAGTGAAGCCCAATTTCACGCTGCTAACCACTTGGCTGAAGAGTGGTTTCGTGGACTCCTTATGAGTCTTTTTGGACCTCTTTGAAGAGCTGGTGGGCTCGACGATGGTATCGTCAGCGCGCGTCCGTTTAACCTTGGTGTTAACGGGGGGCGCAGTGACGATAGCCAGAGCATCCTCTCTGTTAGAACCCTTTGCGAGTGCAGCTTTAAAAAGCTTCTTCTCGCGGCTCTTCAATTTAATAAAGGCGTCCTTAGATTCCAGCCGCAGCAACTGGATCTGAGAGCCTGCTTCCGTAAGGCCTAACCTCTGAGAGGCCACGGAAGCGTCGTCAGCAAAGCTGATTCGGTCGCAGTTAGCTTCCTCGTCCGAGGACAATACCTCGACTGGTTGCTGACGGACTGAATCGCTACTGGATGGAAGTTCAGCACTAGCGAACCCTGTGTCCAAGGGAGTTCGTGGCCTATCCGGGTCCCCTAGAATACTAGAGTCGAGACCCATAGTATTGGGGGTGGAAGCCAGTAGCCCACTGGCTGCAGTGCTGGTGTAGGGGTCGGCCGTGAAGGCATCGCCCAGGGATGATACTTTTAAAGCCGTATCAGACTTATCTGTTTTTAAATTTTGATCCATGATTAAAGATCCCACTAGTAGGCGGGAAGGGAAGGTCATCCACGGCATAGCCCGCATACCGTGGAAAGTCTACATGAAACTGGAGGACGACAGGTATACAGAGTCCGCATACTAGAGACCGGGCTACCCCCCCGCCCATGCATCCATCAGCGTATGCTGTTCCACCTTGGATTGGGGTGATTTATAGATTCATGATCTTCGCCCGACTACAATTAGTCAGCACCACTAGCAGAGACATGACCGTGCTAGGGGTCTGCTTCCAGCCACCCTCGCGTGGAGAGTATAGTCGCACTTCCGACGGTAGGAGCAAGGACGGCACGTGCCCCAGCCAATGCTGGGATTACATGTTGGTCCCCTTGCTTCCTCTGACGGCTGACGGCACGTGGTAACGCCTTATAAAAATATTTTCTTAATAACTTCTGTGTTTCTTATCCGATTGTAATCAAATTCGCAGAGATCATTAAGATGGTGATTAGTATTGTGCGTACCAAAATTGAGCATTCTAGGAATAAAATAACGCCTGTAATTCGGTTTTATTACATTTCCGGGGGCGGAAATTTAAGTACGATTAAAATGACGCCTGTAATTTGGTTTTATTAGATTTACGGGGGCGGAAGGGGGCGTGGCAAAAATCAAAAACAAACTTGATTTGCGTGCAATAATTACACACACTAGTCCGAAAATTTGGTTGCTCTATCTCTTATAGTCTCTGAGATCTAGGTGTTCATACGGACTGATGGACAGACGGACATGGCTATATCGTCTCGGCTGTTGACGCTGATCAAGAATATATATACTTTATGGGGTCGGAGATGCTTCCTTCTGCCTGTTACATGCATTTTCGGTCGGCACAAAGCCATAATACCCTTCTACTCTTTGGCTAGGCTTGTATAAAAAAAAGCGAAAAAAAAACAAATCGCAAATAATGTGGGAAAGACAATCAAAAGAGGAAAACAATCTCTTGAAACAATGACATTAATAGAAAAAGAACTATCTCCGGCAGGTTGAACCCGGGTCCACCGATCCAGATTGCAACACACAAGCCACTGCACCACTATCCCTTTTATTCGATGTTAACATAATTTCATTAAAGTAATGCCATTCTTATTATAATTTGCCATTTCAATGAATTGATCGTTTATGGATAAGAGAGGAGGTGGAAATTGGAAGAGAGCTGAAAACCATGTGTGTATACATGAAATGCAAACATATACAAATGTACGTAAATATTGTGTGCATTGTCGCGACAGAGATGCTAGCTTAATATAATATTTCCTGTATATATATATATATATATATATATGTCGGATCAAGATTATTACTAGCGTTCACTTCATCGATACCGTCGACACCACGGGCAGCACGTTTCCTAGGTAATCACATGCTGAACTTTCAAATCAAGACTGTCCTTATTTCGACACCAAACTCAGTATTTATAGGCTTGTATCAGATCAGCATAACGGACCCTGGCGCCTCAAATCTACGCGACTATGTTCTTGCATTTTTGTCGTGTCAAAACCAGGCGCCGAAGTTCACTTGAATTCAGCTACTCGAAGCTCAAATCTCGGCGCCACACTTCTTACAGACATGTCGCGCCTAGGCTACGCAAAACAGAAACAACCGTTGGCCCAGGCATCGAACGGCACAAGACAAATTCTCGATAATTCTGCGAATTGTTTTAAATTTCATCATATATTTAAATGAACATTAACATGGTATAATGCTTCAGCATGACAATTATAATATAAACTAGCGACATATAATATAAAGCGGCGACATATATATGTATGTATATATATACATATACATATACATATATATATACATAAATGTATATTGTATATATAAATATATATATAAAATAAAAAAACAAGTAAGAAAGCTACAGTCGAGTTTGCTCGACTGTGAAATACCCGCCACCCAATTTTACCATCAAAATATTATATTTTTCAAAAATATACTGAAAACATACTTAAAAAAATATACTAAAAAATACCAAAATAATATATCAAAATGTTCATTGTTCGAAATTATTAGCTTGACGGCACTTTAGTTGGTTTATTGAACACCATTATTATGTCGCGGAGTGTCATATCAACTAACTAGGCAGCAGTAGCAATTGCACGTGGTAACGCCTTATGAAAGTAATTTCGTAATAACTTCTGTGTTTTTTATTCGATTGTAACCAAATTTTCAGAGATCATTAAGATGGTGATTAGTATTGTGTGTACCAAAATTGAATAAAAACCAATTGCAAGAAAATGTGCACATTTGAACTGAGGATCTATAGTATGTGACGCAAAGACTTTCGCAGCGAGCCACCTTATTTGTTCTTCTAACATTTAATTGCCATATAAATAGGAATACCATTTGCAATATTTTATTTAAAAATTTATAATATGTTTCGATAACGGCTAAAAAGAAAGCAAAGGAAAACGTCCGTTAAAAGAATGAAAAAAAAAGCCTTTTCTCCCGTGGATTGAACCTGGATCCACCGACCCACAGTCTACCACCCAATTCACACAACCACTCAACGATATACATATGTATGTACTTGTCATTAGCATAATTCTATTGAAGTAAGGCAATTCAAATTATTAATTGACTTTTCTGTAAATTGATCGTTTGTGGATGACAGGAGAGGTGCACTCAAGAATAGTAGAAACCGACAAAGCTGCAAACGTGTGTACATGAGATGCAAAAATAACATATGTATTTGTATGTATACGTATATACATTCATATGTATGTATATATTGTGTTCTTTGTTGCGACACACATTTTATGCAATACTAAAGAGATCCAATCGAATTTCTGCCAATCTGATTTGGCTACAGATACGGATATTTACAAAACGAACTTGTAATTTTCCTGTCTATTTATTAACTTTAAAATAAAAAAAAATGGTAGAACATATTATAATGAAAACATACATATGTGGTGTTTTAGGATTAACTATATAAATGTTTATTTATTATACGTAAATGTGAATCCCTTTTGTAGTTTATAATTGTTTAGTATTGAAATATTTAGAATTTAGATTAATTGAACAATTCGCGGTCTTCATTAGCAACTCATGCTTTTTTTACGTCGTCGTCGTTTTTCGCGTCTTGCTTCTCCCATCGTCGTCTCAAAAGTCATCTTCGCCTCTCTTGTTGCAATCGATATCTTCCATTTAACTTATCGATAGGGCCCTGACACGTAGTTGCCAGACCCATTCCCACAACTCGGCCATCCTTTCATGCATTCGCCCCGAATGCGTCGTCGTCATTATCGTTGTAGTCGTTGGGAACCCACGGCTTCATGAATTCTGCACATGTCGTCGTTTGCCTTGGACCCTCATAGAAGACTCCATCTTTAACAACGTCATAGGTATCGTTTGTTTTACATTTCGTCACACGGTATGGGCCAAAGTATTTAGGTTTTAATTTAAGCCCACTGCCAAGTTGGGTGCGTTTAATAGCGACAAGATCATTGATTTTATACGTCGTAGCTGATTTTCGTCGGAGATTGTAAGATCGTTTATTCTCTTCTTGTATGCATGCGATCTGCTGCTTCGCCTGATTTCGGAGTTCGTCTCTATTTTGCTTGAACATATCTACCATCTCGTCAGTTATCATCTGCTTCAATTGGATTTCGTCTTTAGTGTGCATCTTGATACCGAAAAGTAGCTCAAATGGTGTAGAATGAGTGCTTCTACAATACGTCGAATTAATCGTCTGCTGCATCTTGCCTACGTGCTTGTACCATTTAGTGGGGTCTTCAATGGACATCTTGGATAAAACTGAAATAATAATAGAGTTTAAACGCTCAACTTGCCCATTAGCTCTGGGTAGACCAGTCGTTATTAAGTGGTGTGCTATATTCTCTGATGCGCAATAGCTTTTGAATTCTTCGGATGTGAATGCAGAACCTCTGTCCGTGATAATTTGAACGGGATTGCCAAACATCGAGCTCTGCGCCTGTAACCGTGTTGTAACTTCTCGCGCTGATGTCGTCTTCGTCGGATAGATCCAGCTAAACTTTGTAAATGCGTCGATAATGGCAAGTATATGTTTGTATTGTTTGTGTGTTGACTCTAGAGGCCCTAAAAAGTCGATGTGGAAAGTTTGTAGCGGTTGTTCTTCTTTGGGTATAGGATGTAACCCTCCTTCTTTTTCCCACTTTTGCGGTTGAGTACAATGCAAGGAATACAACAACGTATTTGCCGTTGTATCTTTTCCTCAAGTTTTGGAATATAATATTCCTTTTCAATAATTTCCTTCGTCTTTTTAACAGCAAAATGACCTCTATCGTGTGCTAGTTTTATGATCTCTCGTTGCATTGTCAAAGGTACTACAATCAGTTCGTTGTTATCAATCAATTTATATAAGAGGCCGCCTCTCATAAAATAGTTATTATGAGAAGTTTTGTCCTGCAAAACGTCAATAATAGCTCTCAGTTCGTCATCTTGCATCTGTATGGCCTTCAATCTACTATTCAAAGTTTGGTCTGTGATCATCATCATCGTCGGATATCGGCTAAGAGCATCCGCATGTCGCATCTTATTGCCGGCTCTATGCTCAGGTGTGAAGTCAAATTCTTGGAGAACCATAATCCATCGTGCGACTTTCTGACTTATACCTTGCTTGTCCATTGTTTTTATTGAAGCATCGCAATCACTTATGAGTTTAAAATGCTTGCCCAGCAGATAAACACGAAACTTTCGTAGTGCTACTATTACAGCGAGAATTTCCAATTCATAGCTTGTGAGTCGTCGTTCAGCATCCGAAGTTTTCTTGCTCATGTAGTATACAGGATGTATGCTTCCATCGTCAGGTGATTTTTGTAACAGCACTGCGCCAAATCCGTCGACCGATGCGTCAGTGTGTAATTCGGTCTCGTGTTTTGGGTTGAAAATATTCAAGACTGGTTTCTCTGTAATTAAAGTCTTCAATTTGTTAATAGCAATTAATTCTTTTTCATGAATACAAAATTTGGAGTCTTTTTTCAGTAAATCTGTCAACGGCTTAGCAACTATCGAGAACATCGGGATAAATTTTCGAAAATATCCTACCAGACCTAAAAAGCTTTGCAGTTGTTTTTGGTTTTGAAGAACCGGAAATTTTGTTACGGCGCTAGTTTTCCCATCGGATATCTTTATTTTATTGTCTTCAATAACATGTCCTAAAAACGTTATACTTGTCTTTAAGAAGCTGCATTTCTTGAGGTTTATCTTCAATCCATAATCTTGGCATCTTTGAATGACAATCGAAAGATTTTTTACCGCTTCGTCTTCAGTTTTGGCAGGTATGATTATATCGTCAACGTAAGGTAAAGCAATACCCTCTCGCGTCAAGTCTCGAAATATGGCATTCACGTGTCTTTGAAACACGCCAGGTGAATTGCTTAAACCAAACGGAACTTTACGAAATTGATATTGACCACTGTGTGTCACAAAGGACGTGTACTTCCGACTCTCTTTGTGAACATCAACATGAAAGAATCCGTTTTTGAGGTCAATGGTGCTAAAAAAATTTGCTTCCTGAAGTCTGTCAAGTTGATCTTCAATAAGGGGCAACGGAAATGGGTCTCGCACTATTACCTTGTTTAATCTTCTGTAGTCGACGCATAAGCGTGGTGTACCATCATGTTTTTTTACCAGTACCACAGGACTGCAGTACTCTGACTCGGAATATTCGACTGTGCCATCTTTCAGCCATTGATCTACTTGATCATCGATTATGCATCGTTCCGTGTATGGAAATCTACGCGGTCGTGAATATATAGGCGTTTCATTTTGTAATACGATTCTCATTTCAACGTTGGTTGACTTTATACACTTCGGCTTATAGTTTTTCATAAGTTTGTAAACATAGTCTTTGGCAGATATTCCGGCTTTCACATCGACATCAATGTTTTCATTTTCAGCAATTTCTGTTTCTATTTTCATTATCATTTCTATTTCACTTTCTTGATCAATATTTTGTACTTTCTTCACTTCGATTTTATCATGTTCTTTTTTAATTTTTCGTACCGATACACCATCTGGTTTTATTATTATTTCGGCATTTTTTGCGAAAGCTTCACCTAAAACTATTTCGTTTTGAAGAAATTCTGTGGATACTACCAAAAAATCGGTCTCATATTCTTCATCGTCTACTACGAGTTTTTCTTTAAATGAACCGAAAGGAGTTATTTTATTTTTAGACCCAAAACCAGTTAAGTAAATATTAACTTTACTTAAAATCGAACCGCTTAAACTTTTGTATACAACGTCGTTCATAATATTATATTTACTTCCTGAATCAAAGAAAGCTAAAAAGTTCTTCTCTTGAATTTTCACATATTTATGCATCACTGATTCATCGTTTATAATTTTCCGCATGTTTGGTTTACTTTGGCTTTCAGTTTCATTGTTTTTAGTCGGACAGTCTTTAGAAATGTGTCCAAAACTTCTGCAATTAAAGCATTTTTTACCTTTACTCTTATGGTCGCACTGTTCTGCAACATGTCCCTTCGCGCCACAATTATAGCATTTTATAATATTAGTATTTTTCTCATTTTCATCGTATTTATTCTTTTTGTCACTATACTGTTCTTTCTTATTCGAATTTTTACCATTTTCTGAGTTTCCATTGATTTTCCCATAATCCGTTTTTTCTTTTATTTTCTCGTAGGCTTTTAATTTCTCTTTGAACTCTTTAATGTTTCTGGCATTATATAATATTGATTTATTAACACTGCGATCGTTTATACCGTCAATAATATATTGTATTAAAGCATCATTCTCTATATTTCCGCGCGTTGCTAGCTCTTTCATTATCAATAGATACTCTTGTACACTTTCGCCTCGTTTTATCTTTCTTTCACTCATCTGTTTGTGTAACTCTGCGCTATTTGTCGTCATTTTATATTCACTAATAAGTGCTTGTTTTAGTGCATACCACGTCGCTATGCCTCGTTCACTCAATATAAACATTCGAGCCAAACCTCGAAGTGATCTTTTAGCAAATATAAATTTTTGCAAGTCGTCCCATTGCATTACGGAAGCCATGTCTTCAAAGTCATTTAGCCATACTTCAACCGATAATGTATCATCGCCGGTAAACACTCGAATTGAATCTTCAATATCTCGAAAATTTAACGCAAACCTCGAAGCACGCACACTGCTCGCAGAGGTGTTCTCAATATTTCTAACTACAACTGTCGAATTCGCACGATTTGTCTTCGCCCTGTTATTCGTTGTGCGCGCCGCCAAAATTTCTGCTGTTTTAAATGGATCACTGCTGCTTGCTTCACTTCTGTGTTCGTCGTTACCGCTGTTCACGCCGTCTATCTGTACATCGTTTAACTCATCAGCTACATCGTTACCGTCAAAGTCATCATCGTATTCATCGTCTTCATCGTCTTCTCCGTCTGAACTTGCATCGTCGTCGTTTTCATCATCATTGGCATTAAGCAGATTTCCCTTCTTCATATTTCGAAATATATGTGCCGCTACGTCATCTAAGTTGTGTTGTATATCAAGCAAATGGCAAATTATAGTTAGATCTCCGTCCGTAAGGTTTTCAGCAACGTATTGGATTTTTTTGTTATAGTTTTCATCTGTTACATCATAATCAAATCCCTGAAAGTCTCGTAAGCGTTCACGATTTTTGCGATCTCCTTCTGTTTCAAATACGAATTTATGCAGCAATATAATATTCTTCTTCTTTGCGCTACGCAAATTCTTGCTGACTTCTTGGAATTCACCGAGTCGCGACATGTTCACTGAATTTCACCAGATATTGTTAATATATGTATACGTCGTTCATAAAATGTCATCAGTTGTACATACACATGCGTCTCTCGTGATTTTTCAGAAAATTGTGCAATAGCTCTACTTGCGTTTTTATTTATTTTTTTTTTTCTTTTCGATTTCTTCTTTAACACACACTTTTACAAAATCGTGGTACACATCAATTGGAATTCTTGTAGGTTGAGCCCCCATATATGTGGTGTTTTAGGATTAACTATATAAATGTTTATTTATTATACGTAAATGTGAATCCCTTTTGTAGTTTATAATAGTTTAGTATTGAAATATTTAGAATTTAGATTAATTGAACAATTCGCGGTCTTCATTAGCAACTCATGCTTTTTTTACGTCGTCGTCGTTTTTCGCGTCTTGCTTCTCCCATCGTCGTCTCAAAAGTCATCTTCGCCTCTCTTGTTGCAATCGATATCTTCCATTTAACTTATCGATAGGGCCCTGACACGTAGTTGCCAGACCCATTCCCACACATATAACATTTATGAAATTGTATATTATTAGCAATATACATATGCATATATGCATGCACATGCATGTATGTGTGTATGTATGTCAATAAGGGACAAAGAAACACAATCAGTGCAGCGGCACTGGATTTTAACCCAATAAAATATTTTATTTAATATCTTCCATGTTTATTATCCGATCGTAACCAAATTTTCAGAGATTATTAAGATGTTGACTATTGTTATTGCATACCAAAAATTAACATTCTAGATGTAAAATTTCGCTTGTAATACGTTTTTTTCGATTTGCGGGGACGGAAGGGGGCGTGTCCAAAATCTAAAACAAACTGGATCTGCGTGCAGCAATAAGACATACTATCCCGAAATCGGATCGGGATAGGATCGTTGTAAGTATTGCTACCTTAATTTTAAGTGAAAGCTTATTTCTGCTTGGTTGGCCAAACCATTGATCCTATCCAAGATGAAGGGAACTCATACAGTGATTTGAGCTCACATTGACCCCAATAGTATTCTCATTGGACAGAAACCCACTCAATGTTCCAGTTCAGTGTTCATATCTCAAAACGGCAAACAAACGGCTGTAGCGCCTATGCTGCAGTACCAGGACATCACTCCCGGTTAACACAGCGGTGTTATCTTCATATGTGGATACAAATACGTCTTTGCTGCCGTCGGTATAGACAGACATGCAGTCTTGTAGAACTCCTACTTGAATTTGACTCCTGACTACTGTCATCAGCTCTAGTTGTTTTTGTTAAGAGCCTTTAAGCCAGCTTGCTCCGAAAATTTCCGAGTAGAAATTAAAATATACAGACACTTCTGTCGTACATGAAGTATAAATTAGAAGGCACTAAAGAAAAGTAAGTGACCCTTGCTCGGGCCTCTCAGTGTCGCGTTTCCAGTGGAAGAGGAGAGAGGTTTGACACTTTTACACTGAGGGGCAAGGATTAGACTAAGAAGGAATCGAGTTAATTTTCGTAGTGGATCCCATGGGGGACTTGGCACTGTCGGTCTGCCATCATCTCGAACGTATGCTTTTGAGTTCCACATTTATCTTCTCACTTTTGTAGGAAAGCAGGTACATATATAGCTTAGAATAGAAAATAATATGTTGGATTAGCAAGGTGGTAATGATGTTATATATCTTGTAGCCTTTTTCGGTAGGCAGTCATTTGGGTCATTCGGCGTCGAGTTCTGTCAGAATGAACCATTCGCTCGCATACAAATTTATTAAGGTCAGAAAGTTCGTTCAGTCAATATTCTGTTGAATGAAACCATGCGGGATGAAGCTTTCAGAATTTTTTCATCGAGCACGCCATATTTATTGATAAAGTGCAACAAGTACAAAAGTCAGCTCTTTAATCAAATGTTGGGCAAATGTAAAAAGTAAGTAAAATGAGCACTAAGCTCAAATTTAGTATTTTTTATAATTTTAGGCTAAAAAATAGATAATTAAGGTCATAATTTCTACTGAAATTCGAAATAAAATGGACAACCTAACCAGAAAGTGGAAGTACATGTTACATAGACGACTGTTAATGTAATAATCCGTAGTTTGTAGGGAAGAGCAAGAGTAACGACTAGCCGTCGTTCCAACTAGAAGAATTTCTCTTTCACTTTCACTTTCATTTGCTGCATTTCGGACACCATTCAACCCAATATGAAATAAAGTTTTCCATTTTTTCTGTAACTTTTATTTAATATTCGCTCGCATTCGCATTAGGGCGTGTTTTTTTTCTGTCAAACTAACATTTGTGGTTTCAACCTTCCGGCGACTTTTTATTAAAAAAATTTTTATTGTAAACGTCACAGTCTAATAATATTTAATATTTTACATAATTTTGGTGTTTTAATATATCAACAATTAGTGAGGCTTAATTTTCTGTTTGCGCTAGCTTACAGTAAATTTTTGTTCTGTTTTGAATTGCTACAACACATTGTTGGTGTATTATTACATATCGCGGTCTTTCCGCTCTCGTGACATTGCTCTCGTCAAGAATTGTCTTGTGCTTTGTTTTGTTGTTGGCTGTTTTGATAATTCTTTCCGGTATTTTTGTAGCGCAAGCGATTGTGATTCGTGCTTGCTGTTTTTTCTGTAAGTTAAATATCAGCGCCCTAATACTTTGTACTAACACTAATTTTATACTCATTTCAATTTTCGGTTTCATTACAATTTTTTTTTGCATCAAAAACCTGCAGTATGTTTGTCTGCTATAGTAAAAAATATCGTGTACCAGCAAGTGCAAAAATGGGTTTCGTTTGCTGTTGGCTTTGTGACAATGTTTCATATAAAAATGTACTGGCTTCACCGGCCGTATAGTCGACCTAATTGCCTCAAAATCTGGCTTCAGATGGATATGTGAGTCATGCAGGGATGTTAAGAAGGATGTTGCGAGATTCATACATCAGACGAAGCAAGGCTTTGGTGATCTATTCGCAGGTTTCAAAAAACTTGTGGATAGTTTCGGAACTTTGGACTCTGGGTTTAAGGGCATGAAGCTTTTAACAGAGTCTCCAAAGCGTAAAAAAACTAATACTCGTTTATTCCATTGGCCCATACGAACTCGATGTCCCTGAACTGGTCAACAACTCGACCGTTCGAAGTAATTTATGTCATATTCGTCTCCCACCCCTTGACTCTCCACAGCGTCAATGATTGCCGACATTGACATTATTCCCATGAATGTCATTTTTTCTGATCCTGTTTCAGTCTCGGTACCCGCAGTAGTTGTTAATGTGGCAGAAACTCAACCTTCTGATGTACCTAATGTTCTACCAGCTAGTACAGACGCTCCTATCTCGACTTCTGTTTCAGTTGCTCAGAACACTATAGTAGATGTCCCACTGATGAAACAAATTTTTGTTTCTAGGCTTGCCCCTAATACGTCATCTGACGATATTAGGACTATTATTCGGTCCAAAATTCAAGCATCATTAAAGGTGGAAAAATTTAATTTCTTATATGATCGGTGTGATGTCTTGCACTCTTGCATTTCCAATTGAAGAGTGCATTCAGAACCAGTCGTTCCTAATACTTTTATTTTTGTTCATACAGTTTCATATTTAGTTCTTAATGGTATTCTAGTATTTAATATTGATAAATAAGATCGAATATCCATCACGCTCCTACTTAAGCTTGAAATATATATGTGTGTTTGTGTACAAATTAGATAGCTGTATAAAATATATATAAACATTTTTAGATCTCTTACGCATTTGATTCGGGTGACGTTTGATTTCTTTATTGTTGTGGGTTTGAATACATATATACGATCTAGGACCAAGTTGTTCTTTGCCTTTAGCTTCTGACCATTTTGATTTACTTGGATCACGATAATCACGAATGTGATTACATTACATTTTCATCTGTGATTACATTTTCATCTTTACTGAAATTTACTTTTCTATTGCCTTTATGATTTGTAATATTTTTTTTTTATGTTTTTTAATGTTATCTCTAAATAAGGTAGGCTTTAGTAAGCTAAAACGAGATTTTAGAGTCCTACCAAGAAATACATATGTAAGTAAAAAGGGCTTTCTCCGGTCATGCAGTGCTTTGAGTTCCGATAATCAAAAAGAAATTGATATAAAATCGAATCGAAGTCTCGATTTTTATTAGCATTGATTGATGCTTCAATTGACCTTTTTAGTGTTTTAACAAAATTTTCTGCCTGACCGTTAGTAGCTGGGTGTCCGGGTGCTGTAACTACATGTCTAATTCCATTTTTGGTTATAAAATCTTTGAATTCTTTGGAAGTAAATTGCCGTCCATTGTCACTTACAAGAGTATCAATCAAACCATAGCGCCAAAACACCTCCTTAATCGATTTAATGGTAAATGCTGACTTTATGTCTTTTGTTTTAAAAACTTCTTCCCACTTGGTATATCCTACTCCAAGCTGAACTAGTAGGTTGCCATTACATCAATGAACATTTTTCCGGGCTAGAAGCTAATGCCTGACAATTATTACAACTTTCTATCATTCGTTCAATATCTGAATCAATTTTGGGCCACCAAACATAAGACCTAGCAAGTCCTTTGGTTTAAACAATGCCCATATGTAACCTGTGCAGTTCTTCTAAAATCGACTTGCGTAGTTCTGTAACCCCACAAAATACAATCATATTCTACAGAGAGTTCGTATGTTTTTTAACAATTCATAAAGAGGAGCAATTTTTTGTGAAACATTTTCAATGAACTTGGAGTAATGGTTAGCCATGCTAATAAAAGCTCTAACTTGAGTTATATTTTCAGGGAATGGACAATTTAAAACACTTTTGCATCTGTCTGAATTTTTATGCAATCCGTTTTTGTCTATGGAAAATCCTACGTATGATACCTCGTCCTTTAAAAATTCACATTTATTGTAGTTCAATTTCAATCCTACTGACTGTAACTTATTGAGAACAATTTTTAAATTTTTAATATGCTCATCAATATTTTTTCGTGTAACTGGTAAACGACTACATTAGACATTCCATTTAAAACAGATTCCATAATTTTTTGAAGTATTGCGGCTGCGTGTTTTACTCCAAATGGAAGTCTTTTAATTTTTAAAATGCCTTTATGTGTACTCCAGGTACATAGCTTTTGAGATTCCTCATCCAACTCAAGTTGATTATATGAATTTGAAAGATCTAATTTTGAAAAGATTATTCCACCACTAAGGGCTGCAAATATTTCTTCAATACGAGGTAAAGGGTACCTATAATCAAGTAACCGCTTGTTAATAGTTACTGTAGTCTGCACAAATTCTGAGATTACCGTCTGTTTTTAGTATTGGCACTACGGGTGTAACCCAGTCTGAATGATCTGCCTTTTCCAATATACCCGTTTCAATTAAACCGACCAATTCTTTTTCTACTTTCTACGCAATGAGAACACATGATTTTCTTGTCGTTGTTGCTGGTGTTGTTGCGTCTGTTGGCATCTCTGTTCTTGTTCTTGTGGTTGTTGTAGGTCTTCTGTTTGGAGTGTGCTGATACCGCATTGACATCTATCTATCTCTCTCTTGTCGCCATTTTACTTTGCATTAGTACTGTTTTTTTTAATGCGTTTTCTAATGTTAGCGTTTCGTCTTCCTCGCACAATTTGTCGAAAATTTTCTGTGGAAGGCCCGTGACAAATTTATCTAAAATGAAGGCATCCAATTGTGCACCGAATTTCCAGTTTAAAGCAAGCTGATTTACTTTGGCGTACCACTGCATTACTGAGTCTGAGTCCACTTTATTTGCCATGTAAAATATTTTACGTTCATTGAACACGATCGTTGGCTGTGTGAAGTGGTTGGCAAGAATCAAACACAATTCTTTAAATGTCTTGGACACTGGAGAGCTTGGGCTGCATATGTTATGGAGGAGTCGATAAGGTTCCGCTCCTATGGACTTTAGGAAAATCGCCTTCTTCAAGTTTTCTTCTGTACAATTCATTTCACATAAGTGAATTTCTAACCTCTCTTGCCAGAGGCTCCAGGACTCCGCTGTCGAAAACTCCGGCAGGTGTGAAATTTGCAAAAACGTAGTTAAGATATTACCAACGTTCGGCTGTGACATTTTTACTGATTATATTTACAATCACCGTAATTATGATATCACACTTTACTTTTTTTGTTTAATTAATTTTTTTTTTTTATTTTTCCCTTGTTGCCAATTTGTGATGTCTTGCCCGCTTGCTTTTCCAATTGAAGAGTGCCATTCAAAACCATTCGTTCCTAATACTTTTATTCTTGTTCATACAGTTTCATATTTGGTTCTTAATGGTATTCTAGTATTTAATATCGATAAAAAAGATCGAATATCAATCAATCGGGAAATCGCATCTTTCAAAATAAGTGTTCCTGCCGAGCATTTTAGTACAGTTCGTTGCAAAGACTTTTGGCCGGAATACTTAATTATTATGAGAGTATGTAAATAACATGAAAAATCGGCCTCCGATTTTACTTCCAAATGTTACCTCTAATACCTCTAAGCCTTAAACTCCATCTGATAGCTCAAAAAACCAACTTCCCTCCTACTTGGATATCAAAATGAAAGAGGCCTTTGTAGTAAACTCAATAATGTTTACTTAGATAGCTTAAATTTTCCTTTTCATGTCATTGCCTTCACTGAAACTTGGTTAGGGCATGATATTCTTAATACTGAAATCTTTACTAACAAATTTTCAGTCTATAGACGTGATCGCATGCGGCGTCGTGGTGGTGGTGTACTTATCGCTGTCGATGCTGATATCTCTTCTGAGCACGTAGATTTATGTAGTGATTTAGATATCGAATTTGTAGCTGTAAAACTAATTTATTGTAGCTTTAGTATCTTTATCACCTGCTCTTATATACCTCCTGCCTCAGATAACTCTCTATATTTATCTCATTTTTCGTTAATCAATAGTATTGTTCTTGGAGATTTTAATATTTCTGGAATTTCGCGGTATTCGTCATGTGAGTCCAACGCATTGAATGCTTCGTCAACTCATGTCCTGGTTGATAGCCTTTTTTTACATAGCTTTGTCTTAAACCAATTCTATACCAAATTGTTTAGGTAAAATGTTTGATTTGATTTTTGTTTTGAATCCCAATATCTGCATGGTGTCCAGATCAAATCCTTTTTCCTCACCTGAGGATCCTTACCACCCTACTCTGGAGGTGTTGATTGACTTACGAACAAGTGTTTTGGATGCAGGAGTTTTACCGGAGAAGCGAGTTCGTTGTTTTCAGAAGACCGATTTTAAAAAACTTTCTTTGCTTCTTTCGCGTACTGACTGGTCCCAACTTTCTTCGTGTATTGACCTGGATAAGGCAATTGCAATTTTTTATTCTACATTAAACTCTCTGTTTGATGCTTGTGTTTCTCTTGGTGCACCACAATTGTCTAATGGACCGTTATGGTTTACTAAAGAACTAACAAAGTTAAAGAATAAAAAGTCAAAGTTATATACAAAATGTAAGAAAACTGGCTCTATCTTATATTTTTCTCGATTCTCTGTTGCTCGGTCCGATTTCTCCACGCTAAATAATCTTTGCTACAAGGATTATTCGAGAAAGTGCAGAATAATGTTTCAGCGTGACTCTAAACGCTTCTATGACTTCGTCAATTCGAAGCGGAAGACGTCAACACTTCCAACAACATTATTTTTTGATAAAAAGATAGCTATTAATGATCATGGCATTGCCGATCTTTTCTGATTTTTTTCAAACGACCTATTCCACATCAACTTTCAATAGAGCCCAGCCTTTTCCGTATCAAGTAAACCAAGCGAATTGCATTTTTGGTCCCTTAATTTCTGAAAGTTTACTCTTACGTGAATTTAAGTCATGTAAACCAGGTTTTTCTCCTGGTCCTGACGGAGTTCCCAGTTGCATGCTTAGGTTCTTTGGGGACTTTGTCAACCACTTTTAAAATTAATTGGATTGTCTATAGAGTTGTGCTCTTTCCCTAATCTTTGGAAAGAGTCTTATATTATTCTCTCTCTTGCAGTTGCCCTTAAGATTTGTCTGACTTTTAATGATCCCATATATAGCCTCAGATTGCAATCTGACCTTGATAGTTTTCAATCGTGGTGTACTATAAATTTATTAAGTCTTAATTGTAATAAGTGTAAACTTATGACATTTTATAGGGGCATTCCCCATTTAAATAATTATCATCTTAATGACACACCACTTTAGCGTGTAGAGTCAGTAACTGATTAAGGTATCATTCTTGATTCAAAATTAAAGTTTGATAAGCATATTTTGTCTGCTTCTAATAGAGCCATGGGTGTTCTTGGATTTATTGAACGTTGGTCAAAGGAATTTAACGATCTCTACATAACAAAACATCTATACATCTCACTGGTTTGTCCTATTCTTGAGTATGGATCTAATATCTGGTTACCCCAGTGCAGAAGACTGCAGTGCAGAAACAATTTCTTCTTTTTGCTCTTCGTAGTCTTAGCTGGAATCCCACAATTAGATTGCCTTCGTATCGTAGACTTTTATCCCTAAACCTTCCTTCTCTTTCTGACCGTAGAACTATGCTAGGTGTAGTGTTTGTACATAGACTAATCATTGGCGAATTTGATTCCTTACAGTTGACAAGCTAGATTAACTTTGCCGTTCCGGTCAGAACGACTAGAAATTTTCTTCCCTTCTCTCTTTGCCGTTGTAGTACTAACTATGCTAGTCATAATCCTTTTCGTATTTTTATTATTTTTAATTTTTAGAGATCATTAAAATGATGATTAGTATTATGAGTGCCAAAATTGAACGTTCTAGGTTTAAAATGATGCTTCAAATACAATTTTTTAATTTACGGAGGCTGAAGGGGTCGTGGCAAAAATTTAAAACAAACTTGATCTGCGTCTTCAATAAGACACACTGTCCCGAAAAATTTTTTGCTCTATCTCTTATAGTCTCTGAGATCTAGGTGTTCATACGGACGGACAGACTGACAGACGGACAGACGGACGCTGTTGACGCTGATCAAGAATATATAAATTAATGAACCGTAGGTTTTGTTAATAAAAAAAATAAAAACACAAAATGTTTTCATTTTTAATTTTGTATTAGCAGAAATGATCTGCTCCCGATTATAGATTGTTTGAAACTAAACTTTACAATTTTAGGTTTGTCCCTATGAAAGCTGTGTGAGGTAGCAGTGCAGTCGCAGCGGCAGCGGCGACGCCTTTGGTGTTAAGGCTCGGCTTTTGGTGCAGTGGAGGCTCTTGCATTGCTTGCAATGTTTTCCTAGAATCCAAAGTGCTGGAAATATTGTTGGCGAGTATGGTGCAATCGTGGCGGACGTGAATCAGACGCCTGATCAGCGGGTTTGTTCTGTTAGCTGAATGTTGTTGGTAAGCGGGGACCGCTGAGAGCGTTGGTAGCGAGAATTGCTACAGTTGGGGCGAGCGTGGCGGAAGCCAAGCAGACGCTCGATCAGCAGTTTTGTCTTATTGCCGAAATGTTGTGAGTGAATTTTGGCGGAAATCGAAGAATCGCTCGCTCGTCAGATTTGTTGTTGTAAGGTTCTTGTTGATTTGTTCTGTCTTTTGTGGAATTTATTCTTAACTCCTCCCCCTTTAATTTGCGCTTGTCCTCGAGCGCTTTTTTTTTTTAAAGAATGGTATGTCGTTGATGTTTAGTGATGATTTCGTTCTTGGTTTTTGTAAGTTGTTTTTTGGGGTTGGAGGCGCGATTTGTAGGATTACTCTTTGTTGCTTCTTCTTGTAGAGATGTACCATACCGATGATTATAAGCCCGATGCAGACAATGGTTACGGCGCCGACCCCATGTGCTGTAATGCGAAGCTTGTCTATTTGTTCGGTGTTGTTGATGTGTAAGGCCTGCAGAGATTGTAGAGATATTACTTCTAGTCGCTTGCTTTCTTCTGGGGTAATTTGTATTATTGGAGTTCCTGTTTTTATCATTGTATTTTCGATGTTGTTGAATATCCTGTTGTCAATTGATATTGACTCGTTCCAAAAGTTAATAAGGTACGCACCCACCAGGTTCTTTGATTTATTTTGCTGGGAAATCAGGGCCCCATTGAAATTGTTGAGCATCACGAGATCGCTGCTGATTTCTTCTATTTGTTTGACGTGGTCGGCATTGCTAAACTCACACAGCGATTGTTCCCCTTTTAGGAGCCTAGGCAAATATGTTTTATTTTGAAGGTTTACAATATTATTCTTATCGCATATCTTAACATTGTTATAATCTTTGCAAATTTTTATAATTCCGCATATATTTTCTTTGCTTTCAAGGATTTCTACGAGTTCTGTATTGACAATTACGTTATTTTTAATGATTGGTTTAATTAAAATGTTTTGGTATTCGGTTTCTTAAAGGTTTGGAATTTTGACAACGTAAAGCAGTGTTGTTTTATTGTGTAATATTGACACGTCTGAAAATTCTAGCATTTCTTCTATTGATAGGGAAGGCATGTTTCCGTCTTTAAATATTTTGTCTATTTCATGTATCTCTCTTTCTCCGAGTAAAAATGTATTTATTAGATTTAATTTAGCCCATTGTATTGCGTTTTTGATATTGATGACTTCTTCTTTAATTAATCTTATTTGGTTTTGAAGGCTAATGGCAATCTCACTACTAAAATTTCGATTTTGAGTTGATCTGCGAGCATGAATTTTATTGAAGCTGAGTTAAGGGATTTTTCGTTGTTCATGACAATAAGTTTGGGAACGCCGGAATAAAAGATGAGTTCTCTCAAAGGGGTCGGATATCTTCTATTGATTTTGATTTTATGACTCTTCCTTGCGCCAGTTTGGAAAATATATCGATGGCTGTTAGGACTAGTTTTCCTTCTGTTGAATAAATTTCTATATGGACTATTTGTCCTGTATATTCGGGGATCGGAGTTTCTTTTAATTTGGGATTTGGTGGGTGTCGGTCATAATTCTGTTCCTTACAGGTTGTGCATTGTTTTACTAAGTCGAATATTTTTTGTTTCATTTTCGGGAAATAAAATGTTTCGGACAGTTGAGTTTTATTCAATGAGGCGTTGTTATGTGTCTTAAGGATCTCTTCTTCTTGTCTTTCTACGCTTATTAAATTTTATACTATTTTTTGTGAAAATCTTATTTTGAAGCTATTGAAATGTGTAGGGTAGATAGATTGAATTTTCCCCATTATATCTTCTGAAGTGTTGATGCCATTGATAACTGAGGGGTTGAGATATTTCATTAGAATTGACGTTAGTTCATTAGAGTCATAGTTTTGTCGGTATATGTCATGTCTGTGGAATATGGGAAATGGTATGCTGAATTTGTAATCTGGAATTGCTGCTTTATGGATGAATAGTTGTTTTTTAAACACGTTTATAGGGGCTTCCACACTTGGTATTAGGTTGTGGCTAGAGCTTTCGTCGCTGTGTTGGATACTAACTGAGCTAATTGAATTTAGCTCGTTTGGATTTGTTATCCCAGATAGGGCATCTGCTACTTGTTGTCTTTTCCTGGTTTGTACAGTAGTTCAAATTCCTCAAGATGGGCTTTCCATCTTTTAATTCTAGGGTTTCCATTCCAACTACTCAATGAATGGGTGAGTGGTTGATGGTCCGTGAATATTTTTACTGTGGCTCTGCTATAAATAGTTTCTTAGCGCTTTAAGAGCCCATACTATGGCTAGCATTTCTCTTTCATTAGCCGCATAGTTTTCTTCTGCTTTCGAAAGCGTTCTGAATATGAAAGATATGGGTTGATTGTTTTGGGATAGGACGGCACCTATTGCGAAATTAGATGCGTCTGTAGTGAGATGAAATTCTTTTCTGAAGTCAGGATACTTTAGAATTACTTCGTTTTTAAGAGACATGGTATTGATAGAATTTGGAATAAATGGGTGTGTCCGAACTTGTCCGTATTTCTGCAGTCACGTTCGTAGTGTAGGTTAGTTTTTCTTGTGTTTTGGCGAATAAGTTCAAATATTTTTTGAATAGAGTTTGTAATGGTTCTTTTTGTGTGTTGGTTAGATGGTCTAATCTTGGTTGAATATTGTTTACAGCTTCTATTTTCTTTTCTTTGATTGGAATAGTAATTTGGTTGTTGACCAACATGAATTGTTTGTATGGATTAGAGTATGAAAAATTTGACTGGGGTATTTACCATATTAAACATATGAGCTATCTTGTGGTGCGTGATTTTTATACTACCACCAACCGACATGGCTTGGAAACTGTTATTGTTTGGGATTGGCTTTGAGACTAAGTTCGGTTTAATATAATTGCGATTAGATCCTGTGTCGATTAGGATCTTTAAAATTTGTCCGTTCCTCAGTCTAGCTTCAAAGTAAGGCAGTGAAGAACGGCTTACTTTAAAAAATTCAGGTCGGCATAATCGGGATGTTCGGTTTCGAGAGTTTGGTCATGTTCGCCTTGGTCTTGGTACCCTCTTCGTCTCTTCGAGATCATTCTCGTTTTCGTAATTATTCATGTTCTGTTGATAGTCTGTCGTTGTTACGTCTTGGTCGCCGTTTCCGTCCTCATTACTTTCAATGTTAAAATTCCTCTGTCTTTTGTCAACAGTTGGCCCCATATTAGTTAGAGGTCGCTTCCCAGTTTCAAAGTTAGGTCGATTCATGTAATTAATTTGTCTGCTCCTAATGCCATGATCTACCTCCATGGGCTCTGGCCGTGGTTGAGGTTTCGGAGCCAAGGGACGTGGTGGTGCGATTGGTTGCTGTCCTCTATTAAATGCTTGATTTCCTTGTGACCCATAAATAGGCTGGCGGAATCCAAAATCATTTGATTGTCGGTGCATTGAAATATTTTGTTGTGGTTGTCCAATATGTTGTGGTCGATATTGTTGGGGTCTGGGGGGAAGTGAAGGTTGTTTTCTATTTACGAACTGCATATTTCTGGGAGCTGGTGTAGGTTTTATATACTGATTTCTGAAGCTTATATTCTGTGTCCTGATTGCTGCATGATTTGAACGAAAATGTTGATTTTCTAGCTTAAGGCAAAGGTGTAATGCTGAGGGTAAGTCAGCCGGTTCTTTCATTCCAAGCAAGCGGGATAAATCGCCCTGTAATCCGCGTACGAAGGCATCCAATGCTTTATCGCGGTACATTTTGGTAATTATGTGTTCCGCTTCTTCCCCCATTCCTATAGAACCTATTTTATTTAGAATGAGAGAAAGGTGTCTACAAGCTTGTTTATAGAAATCTTCGACTGATTGGTTTGCGCCTTGCACTAATGAGGTCAGCTGATACTCAAGAGTATTCACATCGTGTTTGTCAGCGTAATGAAGTGTCAAACACTTTGAGATAGCTAACCAGTTCAAGGGCGTTTTATGTGCTTCTAGTGCCCTGTTGGCATTATCTGTTATCTTGTAACGAATGGTCTGTAAGATACCGAAATATTTTGGGTGTGCCTTGGTAGGCGCTATAAGCTTCTAAAATACGGTCTACTCCTCTTTTCCAGGAGTTAAATTGAGATGGATCACCTGAGAATTCACGGATAGTCTTTACAATGTCCGGTACTCTATCTAAGTCATTTAAATTTCCAGCATTTTCGGGGGCAATGGCTGCGTCTACTATATTGTCAACATCTTCAGGTGCATTAAGTTGGCTAAGTAGGACTGGTAGTTGTTGTGCGAGAATTTGGCTAACGGTGGCTGCAAGCAGTTCCTGGTTTATTCCTTCCATAATGTCTACTTCGTTTCTATGCTGTCGAAATCCTTGTTGTCTTTGTCTTTGTCTCTGTTGTGCTCTTTGGTCGGAATCGTCAACTAGTACAGGGGGTCTGATAAGGTTATGGTGGTTTGCCATTAACCCTTTATTTTAATTTTAAAATTTGTTGATTAACTATTTTAAAGATTTGGATTTGTTTATTTTGTTTTAAGAATTTTTTCTTTTAATTCATCAAAGAATTTTTAAATATGTTTTTAATTTGATTCTCTTAAAATGATAAAAAACACAGAAGTTATTAAGAAATTACTTTTATAACGCGTTACCACGCACAGCTGCACCTAATTAATTGCTATGACACTCCGTCACAAAGTTAGTTGCTATGACACTCCGTGACATAATAATGGTGTTCAACAAAGAACATTTTGGTATATTATTTTGGTATAATTTTAGTATATTTTTTAGTATTTTTTTCAGTATATTTTTGAAAAATATAATATTTTGATGGTAAAATTGGGCGGCGGGTATCTCACGGTCGAGCAAACTCGACAGTAGCTTTCTTACTTGTTGATATCGGCTTTTGTTGCAGCACGTATTGCACAATTAGGGTAGTTAGTCTGATTGGTTATTGGTTAACATTGCGTTAATGTGTTCAGCTAGGGTGTCTGCTTTTCTTGGAGCCGCTTACCTTTGTCTCGTTTAAGTATTTATTTGAGTTTGTCGACTGCTTTATTGAGTTTGGTCTTGACATCCGGGTGTTTAGTTGTTTGCCATATCTTTCTAAGTTTGCGTTTTACTCCAATTTTGGCTTTAATGTAAGCAAAAGTTGTATTTGGTCCCATGGCTCTTAATGCTGGCGTCAATTTTGTTATTGTATTGATCATGTTGTCATTAAGGTATGGCTTTGCTGAGTCTAGTTCATTGTCTGTTTTTAGTGAAATATATGTTTCCATGTTTTGTTCTATTCTGTCCCGCAACATATTCCAATTCGTTTTATGGTTCTATAATGGTGTGTGATTACTGCTTTCTTCCAGTTCACTCTGTGCTGTGATTATTATTAGATAGTGGTCTGCGGACAGATCTAGACATGAACTTGCTCTTAGGTGGCAATGTGTCAATTTCCTTGTTATACAAAAGTCCATTAGGTCAGGGAGTTTTCTGGTGTCTGTTGGCCAGCAAGTCGGGTATCCTGTACTTATGATACGACTATTATTAAGGTTAATAGATGGCTTGTCAGATTGTCAGGTGTTTATTTGTCAAGTTTAGATAATAAAAGTGTGACTGTGGTTGCTTATTCATATCTTTTGTTTTGTTGTTTCCAACTGATTTTAGTTTGAGGGGGCTGTGTGTCAGGTGCAGTTGTTGATTGTAAGCTGAATTGTTTTACTGGTCACTAGTTTGATTTTTTTTAAAGCTTCTGCGTAGTATATTGTCGGGGTGATTGCACTTGATTGGTTCATTTGAGTGGGTGGTTGCGTTCGTAATTCCTTTTTACGAAGAGCTAGGTACTTTTGTACTTGGAGTGCTTTGTACACCATGCAGCCCTTGTAGTTGGCAGTGTGATTTTCGCCACAAAGGGCAAATTTAATATTTGCTCTGTCCGTTTTGAAGGTATAGGATGCTGAGCTATGGTTTCCAGCAAATGAGAAGAAAATTATCACCGATTTTACTTTCAAATGTTACCACAAATTCCTCTAAGCGTCCGTATGAACACCTAGATTTCAGAGATTATAAGAGATTGAGCAACCAATTTTTCGGGACAGTGTGTCTTATTGTTGCACTCAGATCAAGTTTGTTTTAGGTTTTTGCCACGCCCCCTTCCACCCCTGTAATTCAAAAAAATTGAATTTCAAGCGCCATTTTAAACCTAGAACGTTAAATTTTGCCACGCAATACTAATCATCATCTTAATGATCTCTGATAATTTGGTTACAATCGGATAAAAAGAAGTTATTAAAGAGTTTTTTTTTTTAAGGCGTAATCAGGTGGAGCTGCACCTAGTCAGTGGCTATGTCACTCCGTGACATAATAATGGTGTTCAATAAACCTACTAAAGTGCCACCAAGTTAATAATTTCGAACAAAGAAAATTTTTTGTATATTATTTTGGTATATTTTTATACCCGCCTACCCAAAGGGTAGAAGGGTATTATGGAGCAACAAATTTTCGACAGTATGTCTTATTGTTGCACGCAGATCAAGTATGTTTTTGAATTTGGCCATGCCCCCTTCCGCCCACGTAAATCAAAAAAAAGACAATTTCAAGCGTAATTTTAAACCTAGAACGATCAATTTTGGTGCGCACAATACTAATCACCATCTTAATGATCTTTGGTTACAATCGGATAAAAAACACAGAAGTTATTAAGAGATTACTTTTATCAGGCGTTGCCACGTGCAGCTGTACCTAGTTAATTGCTATGACACTCCGCGACATAATAATGGTGTTCAATAAACCAACTAAAGTGCCGCCAAGCTAATAATTTCGAATAAAGAAAATTTTTTGTATATCATTTTGGTATTTTTTAGTATATTTTTTTAAAGTATTTTTTCAGTATATTTTTGAAAAATATAATATTTTGATGGTAAAATTGGGTGGCGGGTATCTTACAGTTGAGCAAACTCGACTGTAGCTTTCTTACTTGTTAATTAATTACATTTCTGAAATGCTTTCTGATCGTGATTCGTGGCTTTTGTCATGAAAGTTCAATGTGTTCAATCCTTCGTCAACATACGTCTTTGTTGATGGCCTTTTTTAAATAGCACTGTCTCAAACCAATGCGATACATAATTTAACATTTAACTCTCTGTTCGATGCTTGTATTCCTTTTGATACTCCAAAATTGTCTAATATGCCACCTTAATAATCATTGCAACAAGGATTATTTGCGAAAGTGCAGACTAACGTAAAGCTTTTTTAAACCTTTTTTTTTAATTATTATAATTGTCTGTAAATTTGTGCTCGCTTCTTAATGGTTGGAAAGAGTCTTATATAATTCCAATCTATAATTTCACCCTACCTTTTCGCATTTTGTGCGTAAATTGCCCCTTAGCCGGATAGGCGGGTAATAATATTTGTTTATTTCCAATCCAATTATTTTGAATACTTTTTTTCGAAAGGCTGCTTAATAAGTATACTTTTAATATTTAGAAAAATTTTTATCCACGCTTTCACTAATAATTTTTTCATTAGGGTCAGGGTAAGTGATATTTCATTAGTAGCTGTACTAAACCAATCAGAGGTTTTTATGTCCATTAATTTTTTAACGATGATGTTACCTATATTGACATCTTTAAGGAGTTTAAATGGACTACTTTTAACCTTGTTAGTTGTGACCCATTGCGTCTTCGTCTTTGTTAAGTATTAACTATTCAGCGATTAAGTTCTTGATTTTTAGGTCAGGAATTTTGAAAAATGCATGACCTCTTGCGTTTATCCGAATTAGCGTTACAGGCAGACCGAGACGTCTGCGACTTCATAAAGTATATATATTATTAATCAGCACCAACAGCCGAGTCGATATAGTCCAGTCTGTCTATCCGTCTGTCTATATTAATATTGAGATCTCAGAGACTATAAAAGCTAGAGCTACCAAATTTGAAGACAACATGTAAAAACTCCGTAGGCAGATGTTGACCACGTCTTATTCTGCCACTGTAAACTACTAAAAACACATGCACAGCCACAATTATAGACATACAGCTTTTGTTTTACGACCCACATGTGAAGCATCCTACCGTGGACGTTTGCAGAAAATTTCATTAAAATCCGACTATTAACATGGAAGATATAGACTCAGTAATAATAAGAAATAGTAATACTCTATCAAAGTAGTTCAAGCTTCCCGAGTTCAAATACCGGACAGTTCAGCTCAGACTTTCTTTTCACTATAATTATTTTAATTATTAATTATTTCGCGTAATTAGAATTGTGTCATAATGCAATTTTACCCACGTTCATCAAAATGAGATGGTGGTTGCGTAGCGGAGAGTTGATCGAATTTTGACGGTTATTATGTAAATATAACATATTCGTCATTAGAATTGTCTAATTTAAGACTCGCAATTTTTTAATTGCTCTCAATACATTTTTAAAAATGTGTTGTTTTACAACACATAATAACACAGCACTTAAATGTGTTTTGTTTTTCATACGAATATGACAATTTAATTTAATGACACAATTTTTGCAGTCATTTATCAAGATGTTTGAGTGGTTCAGTGAGGAGTTGTGCCATCCGCTGTTCGTTAGACAACGGGTTCAATTCCCGGTCGGTGCGATGTCACAGTTCAAATATATTTTATCCAATAACTATTATAATTTTTGTTTATTTAATATCTTTTTAAGCTCTAATTTAGGGATGTACACTTAAAATACATGACCTTGTACAGTTAAAGCTTGACGGTAGCCGTTACTACTTATTCTATATTGTGTTAATCATAACAATGCCTTTGTTGAGACTGTCGAAAATATGGTACTGTCAGCGTCAACAGCCCAGATGATATAGCCATTTCCGTCTGTACATCTGTCCGTCCGTCAGCTGTATCTCAGAGATTATAAGAGCTGGAACCAATTTTTCGGGATAGTATCTTATTGCACGCAGATAGAGTTTGTTTTAGATCTTAGCCACGCTCCCTTCTGCCCCCCCACAAATTTAAAAGAACCGAATTGCAAGCGTCGTCTTAAACCAAGAACCTTTAATTTTGGTGCGCACAATACTAGTCACCGTCTTAATGAATAATCGGACAAAACACATAGAAGTTATTAAAGAATTACTTTTTACTTTTACATTAGCTAGATATGATATAAGAACAATTGCAAAATCAAGACAGGTAGCACAACAGGAAAGGCTATATGGAAACCAAATGTTCATTAAAATCAATAACAGCTTAAACACAAATTCAATTTCCACTTCTCGTAATAAAATTGACGATAGGAGCAAGTAAAATAATATCCTCATTTTAAAACAAATTTCAAAAATAATACTAACATTTAAAATACTAACACGATGGAAGAAAAACCCAACCCATCTATACATAAAGAATTTCAAAATTCACAAAATCAAAACACTATGAATTATAGTAGTAGCCAAGGAGAACAAAGTAACTACGCTCCTAACAGCGGTATTTCCCGCTTGAATGTTACCAAAAATTTTCATCAAGCCTCGGATATACAGTTGGAAAAAGAAGATGAAATTCATCAGAATTCATCAGAATAATAAGGAATTCAATAAATTTTAAATGTGTCATTGACACCGGTTCATCGATTAACTTGATGAAATAAAACTTTTTCAACATGCCAGAAACTCTCAACCCTTTAAAATGGCAGACCATAAACGGTATAATACAATAGTACTCGTATCCAGTTTATTATGTCCCACAATACAAAATTCTACGTTTACCAGTTCTCAGATAACTATGATTTACTTTTGGAAGAAATTAGCCCACATTGACTATGAAAACAAAATAGTGTAATTAGTATCGTTTTCGCGATGATACATTCCCATTTCGCATTTAATAGTGTATTAGGAAACTAATTAGTTGAAAGAAATCAATTCAGACTAAATCATGTTAATGATAAAGAAAATACTTCATGAATATAATGATATCGTGAATGTGAAAGTTTGACTTTCACTATTCACTTGTAGTATAAACAAGTAAGAATGCTACTGTCGAGTTTGCTCGACTGTGAGATACCCGCCACCCAATTTTACCATCGAAATATTCTATTTTTCAAAAATATACTGAAAAAATACTTTAAAAAAGTATACTAGAAATATACTAAAATAATATACCAAAATTTTCTTTGTTCAAAGCTTGTTAGCTTGGCGACACTTTAGTAGTTTTATTGAACACCATTATTATGTCACCGAGTGTCATAGCAATTAACTAGGTGCAGCTGCACGTGGTAACGCCTTATAAAAGTAATTTCTTAATAACTTCTGTGTTTTTTATCCGATTGTAACCACTTTCCGCTCTCGCGCTCTTTGTGCTCTTGTGCTGTGTTTTGTTGTTGGCCGGTTTAGTTATTATTTCTATTTTCGCCCGAGTTATAAGTGTAACTCTGTACACTGGTGTTGAGAAGTGTTCTGAATCTGTATTTCCAGGAGGGGAGAATCTTTACCCAAGGATTAATTCAGAAATAAATGCAAATAATGTTGTTTTAAATATTAATTGTTTCTTTATTTAGAGCTTTGGTTGTATGAGCTTCCACGATGTCCGTACTTAAACTGAATTGTTCTGGCAAAGTACTCTAGGCGAAGACTTCGCCCGCCCAAACGACTCTATCAACAATTCTTAGGAATTCATAATAATCGCCCAGGCGACTGTGTTGCAATTCTCGGGGGGGTCGAATCGTTGATCACGCCACTGTGAAATGCGCTGACCAGGCAATCTCCAGAGTGGTCGCTGGCCGGCTGCAATGTATCTACAGTATAGCTACCTTGTTGGGTCTTTGGAGAAGTGAAGTGGTTGCCAAAACGAAGGAATTGTCGGCACGTAAGATACCTCGGATGGGTACGGGGTGAAGGTAGTTTTTCTTGTGCGAGATATGATGAAGATCGTAGTAATAATGACGAGGACAACCAAGATTACTAGGAGGGCATTTTTATCAACAGTTGTTTCCCTGATCTTAAGGACGTTGGGTTGGGTGTTTTTTCATTTCAGCTGCAATACATCCAGGCTGAGGTCCTCCATTGTACCATTAATTGTTATATTTCCGATCTGAGGAAAAATCATCTCGACATCATTATGGAAGAAAACCTCCGAGTCCTCATAAATGATTTCATTGATCACGATCGAGCAGTTATTATAATTCATTATCGTTGTCCCGTTTATGAAGAAGGGAGTGGAAAAGCTCGATTCCGCTTTGGTAAGTTGCTTGTTGATTGTTCCGGTTGGAATATATTTTCGTCTTGGTCCGACCATTCTGCCTTGCAATTTGCATCAAAACAATTTTTGTATTCTTAGTTCCTACTTCGACGTTCAAAAGTCGGTATAATTGTTCCTCAGAACTAATTTTAATATTTTGTTGTTCAATAATTTGTAAAACATATTTCAATTCCGAAATGGGTAAAATGAATTTAGGGATGATGTTAAATTTGGCCAAGAGCATACTCTCGGCAACATTGCTAATATGAGAGGGAAATAGTTCAATATTGTTGTTTAATTTATTCTGTATCTGGAGCAAACAAATTTTTCATTCTTCCTCTTGAAATTCATTCTGAATTCCATTTTTAAAATTATTAAAGTAGTCTTGTATTTGCATCTGTTCTTTATTCAGATGTTCCGTAAGGTTATTGAACTTAATTGTTATTTCTTTATTATTTCCGAATTGCGAAAAAATCATGTTTTCTATCTCCTCTTCCTTCTGAGTTAAGAATACAATCTTCTTATCGATAATGAATGCATCGTCTGCGTCCATATTTCCTGTCACTATCTTAATTGCGGAGCCAAGTCCGATTATTAAGCCTCTCCTCTTTCGGTTTTTTGGGCATAGAGATAAAATTCTACCTTTTAATTGATCGATTTTCTTTTGTAGGGTATCCACCGTGCCCTCTGAGTATGGTAAGTCTTTAACAAGATCCAAACTGGACTGTAGTTTTTTGATGTTAAATAGGTATTGGTTTATGTCGATTATGTGACCGAACGTCTTACTTGTCTCGACTAACCTAGCCTGGCCCAGTTTAATCTCCGCGAATGGAGCATTGTTATTAATTTGCTGGATGTTTAGAAATTGGGCTTAAGCCAGGGGTAGGTAACCTGTGAGAAGAAAAAATTAATTTCCTATTAATAACTCTCTTTTTGGTCTTTGATTTGTGAATTTTTTGTCTTTTTGGTTGGGCGATTGTCTGCGACCACTTTGCGTTTAGTGAACCTGGGTGTTAATTTGTTCATTCTGTTTTCTTTCCTAAAAATCATGTCTCCTTCTTCTACTCTATTTGGGGTATTTCTGTCTTCATTTAATTTATCGATATTCTTGGACATTTGTCTGTTTAGTTCTTCTTTGATTTTAGGATACAGCTCGTCTCTAAAGGCGTGTAACTCTCTAAGATAATCCTGAAGGCTAGTAGCGTTGTATTCTTTTTCAAAGATATGAGTTCGCCCCGTGAACAGTTCGAACGGAGTCAATTTAGTTACAGAATGAATAGCATTATTATAAGTTATAAGGGTTTCTGCCAGGATTTCCTCATGGTCGAGGGTTAATTTCATGGCTTTCTTTTTGTCGTAAATTATCCTATAGATTTCCGTTAAGGAAGTATGGAGTCTTTCTATAGGGGCATTACTTGAGGATTGTTGAAATGGAGTTATGTGTAAGCTTATATTGTACTTGGCACAAAGTTCTTTGAAAAGGAGTCCCGCAAATTCCGAACCCTGATCGCATACAATCTTTTTGGGTATGCCATGATTCTTGAAAAATAACATCCTGTGTTTGGTTATAATAATTGAGTCTCTAGATGGAATCGTAAAACCATCTGCGAATTTGGTAAATTTGTCTCTGATTGTTAGAACTGTTTTTCCATTGATAGTATATAAGTCAATATGAATTATATCCAATGGTTTATCTGGAGTTTCCGTCTTTTGGAGAACTAGATTTTGAGGTTGGCGATCATATTTTTGAGTTTGACAAATGTCGCATTTGTTTATGACTCTAGCTATTGCAGCCCTAACGGCTGGAAAATAAACTTCGCGACTTATGTGGCGTTGAGTTTCGTCAATACCTTTATGATTATTTTTAACATCGTATTATTCTGTTCTTCGCGTGTTGAAATTTCCCTCAAAAATGACTTGCATCTAGTTAATTTGTAAGTTTTGCTTGGGGCGAACAATTTCGCATACACATGTTGAACAATCTCAAAGATTTGATCTGAGGTGTAAATAGCATGTGTTTTGTTTGGTTTTAAATGGGTCTTTATTATATTTACGATGGTCAATTCGTCAAAGATGGGTCTTCCTATTATTCGACTAATCCTCTTTTTAAAAGGGGTTTCGTTTGTGTTTTCGGCGTTTTCCGCCACCTTTAGGATCCATTGAATCCTGAATTCATGTAATGGTTTGTCTGAGGTCAAAATTTCTATGTTTGTGTCTATGTGAAAAATATCGTTGATGTTTACTTCAAAAATTATTCTATTAAGTGCATCTGCTACGACACTTAAAGATCCTTTTTTATATATTATATATATTTTATATTATTATTATATTAGCACGGGACATCGCTGCAGAAGTAACGCTGAGAAAGCTGAAGCTTTTGCTGAACATTTAAGCTCAGTCTTTAAGACAAATTTGGAAAATGATCCTGAAACAGTAGCTGAAGTACATAACTTTTTAGAGGCTCCTTGTCAGATGAGCCTGCCTATCAACCAAATTACTTTCTCAGAAGTAAAAGAAGAAATAAAAAAGCTAAACAGGAAAAAATCTCCAGGATATGACAAAATCTGTGCAATTACAATCAGAAATCTCTCTCCAAAATGCATCCGATTGCTGACATACATATACAATGCTATGCTCAGACTGGAATACTTCCCGAGTCAATGGAAATGCGCTGAAGTTATAATGATTGCTAAGCCAAACAAACCGGAAAACTGCACGTCTTCATACCGTCGCTGTAGATCTTCAACTGTAGAAAATCTGTTTGTTTTGTTGCTTTTCCGTAAGTACATGAACCAGTGGCAGAAGTCGCCGCAATAAGTGCATAAACCAATTGGGCTTCGGAGAAATGAATACGTTAGAGTTTTCTTTCGTACTAGTGTTATTTCCATCAGAGCAAGGGTTTATATAGCTCTTCTCTGAATGGCTTAGGTCTACATACAATCTTAATGATAGGAATGTAATAAACTATTATCGCTTATTTAAGACAAATAGTACTTAACTCTAACAGATAACAATATATTGCAACTAGATGGTGTGACACATGAGTCTGCGTGCCTATCTGCAAAAGGTTATTATTAGTTTAGGGTCAGCATGCAGCGTATCTTTGCCTTTCTATTGATACTAATGGTAGCGTCTCGGTATCTGCTGCAGCGTACGATTTTCTGTTGAAATGTAAAATCGTACATCCTCCCGGCCCTTGAACAGCTGTTCAAATGTCGTTGATGTTGATTTTAAATTGTGGATTTTCTTCGGCTGGTGAATTTGGTGCTGTTTGTTTGCCGGAAGACCGTCCTTTGTACAATTTATTTGTTAGATAGAATATGGTAATGATTATTATGAAAACAAGTCCAGCATACAATGCAATGTGGTGATGTTCTATTGGTCCAAGTCTCTGGGGTAATTGGAGAGTATTGCTTGGTAGAAGTTCCTTTCTTAGCTGCTGTAGTTCTATATAGTTTTGACCCAGGTCTTCCTTCTTTAATATGGTATTAGGTCAAGCTGTAGTAGTTTCATTGTCGTTGATCACATCTCCAAAGTGAGCGAACGACGCATGGATATTTGTTTTTAATGTGTCTTTGCTTGCCAAAGTCATCATTGAATTGCGTAATGTGCATCCAGCCGATATGCTTAACATTCCAAAATTGTTTAGAATGATGTCTGATGCCCCATCAGGATATACTGCTGATAGTTGTATTTGAGACCTTGTAGCAAATATCCAATGATTTCGCGTGTGCATATTTAACCATGTGAAGGTTTTATTTGATTGCATTAAATGACATGGGGAATCTGTTTTGTTGTGAAATAATTGCATCTCACAGCTAATTTCAGCTGAGAACATCGTTTGCTTGTTATGGCATATAAAATCATCAATGTCTCTTGCATAACAGTTTTTAAAATCACTTTCTGTTAGTTCTACAAAGGCATCTCTGTGGTTGTTGACGGCGATGAAAGGAAAATTAATCTCAAACTTGATTATTCCATCGGTGGATATTGTTGGGATCGGAATAAGCTTAAAGATATCCAGTATTTGTGTGGATACTAATGGAAGAGTAATCTTAATAATTACATGATTGTTGGCTACAGTTCCTTCGGCCTTCATCATTTTGTAGAGCATGAGCATATTGTTTGTGTTCACTGGTAGCCTTTGTTCACTCTTTAAGTGCTCTCGTATTTTATTAAGTTGTTGCTTTAGTTGTTGTGGTGATATCAATGCCGGACTAATTGTATTATGACAGATGTCCGTTAATACATTAAGGATCTCGCTTTGTACTCGCTGTAGATTTGTTGCTATGAGCGTCAACTGAGTAGTAAGTGTACCATTGAAACGATTGAAAGTGATGTCTTTCCTTTAATGCGTCTGTCATAAATGCTTCGATTGGTAGCAAGCCTTTTTGAATTGGACATTTCGTCTCGCCTTATTACATTTATTGTTGAGTCGATCAACGTAGTTTGATTTTCAGGAAGTTTTAATAGGTGATCTTCATTGTCCTTTACTTTCGAAATAGTCTCGGACATTTCAAGTGCGTAATTTGAATCGAGAACTCCAAATAAACTGCTAGCTATATTTCCAATGATGTCCAATGGTGCTCGTCGTGATCGCGATTTTGTTAGCAACTATTTTTCTACTTGCAGCTATTCTTCGATGTGCTTAAAATGTTGATACATGCTTGTACACGCATGAATTTCTTCCAGTCCAGAACATATATTTCCCATTGTTTTTGTTCCAATAGAAAATGTTTTCATATCTTGCCAATAATTTTTTAAATCGTAGTATGCCACAATGGTCCAGTCTGTCGTTGTAAGTTGAGTGGTGCTTATCTTTTCAAAGAAGATTCCCGGTTTTGCTCCAAAATGTGTAATGTTGATGGATTGGGCGAAAACAAGTGGTAATAATAAAATCATAACTAACAAAGTAGTTATCAGTGATGGGGTCTTGTTTCTTCTTTAACTTGTTCATCATCTTCCAGTGGATGTTTGTGGTCTTGTTCTTCTTCTGGGAATAGTGGAGCGATGCGTTGAATATCCCTCTTAAATATGCCTCGTGCAGTTTTCAGTTCTGCCACTCTAACGTAGCCGTCTTTTCCAGGAATGGCATTGATTACTCGTCCCATCGGCCATTGTAAAACTGGAGTATTGTCCTCTCTTATCAATACCAGCATGCCTACTTTTACATTAGCGTATGACCTTTTCCATTTCTGTCGTTGCTGGAGCTCCTGCAGATAGTCTTTTGACCATTGTGCCCAAAACATATGTTTTAGTTTGGACACTAATTTCCATCTTTGTCCTAATGATGTAGGTTGTTGACTTGGTTCGTGGTCTACCTGTGTAGTTATTGGTTCTCTAATTATAAAGTGACCTGGTGTTAGTGCGCTGATATCATTGGGATCATTTGACATCGGCACAAGTGGTCGAGAATTCAGTATTGCCTCGATCTCGATCACAACGGTCTCTAATTCTTCGTAGGTTAAATCAGCTGTTGAAACATTTTTCAATAGTAAATGTTTAGCTGACTTTACTGCTGCTTCCCATAGTCCGCCGAAATGAGGTGCTCTGGGAGGGATGAATTTAAAGTTTACTCCCTTTTGATTGCAGTTTTCAATTATAGCTGTTTTAGCCTTCTCTGAATATACAGCTTCTTTCAGTTCTTGAAGCTTATTTTTGGCTCGAACGAAGTTTGTTGCATAGTCACAATGCAATGTCTGACACTTCCCACGTCGACTGATGAATCTCCGTAAAGCTGCTAAGAATGCATCTGTTGTAAGGTCGCTGACAAGTTCCAAATGCACTGCTTTTGTTGCAAAACAACAAAAGACAGCATTAAGGAATGGTCTTGCTTGAGTGACTCTTAATGGTGGCAAATCTCCCATAATCTGTTGAATTAATTTCGGCTTAGCTCTTGTGCATTTTACACATTTCTGGACTGTGTTCATTGCCATTGTTTTGCCTTTAATGGTCCAAAATCTTTGTTGAGTTGCTGCTAATAAAGCTTGGGGTCCACAGTGCATGTTGTCTTTATGACTCTGTTCAAATATCAATTTTGTGATTGAGTCATTATAGGGCAACAACATAGGATGTTTTGCATCAAATGCAATATTAGCTCCCTCCAATCTTCCTCCAACTCGGATAATGTTATCGTTGTCCAAACATGGTGCCAGCGCATTTAGATTGCTGTGTCTGTTGACTTCACGATTCCTTGAGAGTTCTTTAAGTTCCGTTTTGAAACCATTTTGTTGAATATTCCGGATGACAATTTTCTGAGCTTCATTCAACTCTTCCAATCGTATGATTGCTCCGCTATATTCCTGCATCCTTCGAAAACGCATAATATAAGATACTATCCTAAGTAACTTATTATATGAATTTCCATGATTAATCGTGTGGATCAGGGTTTCGAGACTGACTGTAGTCAAGACTGCTTCCGGTGGAATTTTCTCAATTTCAGGCCTTGATTTAGAGAATAGTATTGGCCAAGGCGCTGGTGCTCCATGTAGGAATAATGGACCATAGAACCATAAACTGTGGTCCTTAAATTTAGAGGCAGTCAAACCTCTTGATGCAACGTCTGCAGCGTTGTGTGCGCTTGGGACGTGTCTCCATTCCCTTTGGACCGATAACTCCTTTATCCTTTATGGTATTTTTATTGTTGATCCAGGACAATACTATTTCGGAATCAGCCCAATAGAATGTTAGTGTACTTTTCAAATCCAATTGCTCCTTTATGTTGCTCGTTAGTTCGGCTCCAAGTACAGCGGCCTTCAATTCCAATCGCGGAAGTGTAATTGTACTTATTGGTGCTAATCGAGATTTAGCGGACAACAGCTGAACGCTTACACGTTTATCCTTATGGGTAGACCGAATATAAACTGCTGCTGCATATGCCTTTTCGGATGCATCTACGAATGTATGTATTTCCTTCTGAACAGAAGTTTGTTTTTTGAAAACGATCGATTTTAACATCAATGAGAGTTTTCAACTCATTTCAGTATTGTTTCCATTCTTGTTGTAGATGTTGAGGCAGTTCTTCATTATACTGAAATCCTTGTTTTGTCAGTTCTTGCATGAAGATTTTTGCCTTTATCACAACCGGTGTGAATAATCCCAGTGGGTCGAAAATTTTAAAGATTTCCGAAACCACATCCCGCCTGGTTATGATTTCTTTCGAATTGATTTGTGTTGTGCAGCATAATTTATCCGAACGTGGATTCCAGGTTATTCCCAGTGTTTTAATGCTGCATTCCTCATAAGCTTCCAAATTGACGTTGGGCGTAATATCTTCTTTGGGCAAACCTTGCAGAAGTTGATTATTATTTGCGCACCATTTTCTCAGGTTAAATCCAGAATTTTTTAAAATTTTGTTGAGTTTGTTTTGCTTTTGAAGAGCTTCTGAAATTGTTTCTGCTCCTGTTATACAATCATCCACATAGAAGTCGTTTTTTAGTGTTTCGGCTTCCAGTGGATATTCTCGCATTGACCTTGTAGCCAAGTGTTGCAAGCATTTTGTTGCTAAATATGGTGCTGCTTTAGTGCCATATGTGACTGTTTTCAAACGATAATATTTGATCTCTTCAGATGGATCATTTCTCCATATTATCATTTGTAGATTCTGATCCTCAGGGTTCATCCATATTTGTCGATACATTTTTTCTATATCGGCTGTAAACACATATTTGTGTGTTCTGAATCTCAGCAGTATAGAGAATAACGTACTCTGAACTGTTGGTCCCTTGTGTAAGATATCATTTAATGATTTTCCGGTAGAAGTTATTGCTGACGCGTCAAATATCACTCTTAATTTGGTAGTCTGACTCTCCGGTTTAAGAACACAGTGATGTGGTATGAGGTAGTGCTCCTTTGGTATATGTGTGCGTGGAACTTGTTTCATGTGTCCCAACTCTTCATACTCCTTCATAAACTGAGTGTATCCTTGTTTCAGAGTTGGATCCTATGAAGACGTTTCTCTAATGATATAAATCTTCGTGACGCTATGTCACGAGACTCCCCCAACTCTGATGCATCTTCCACATATGGCAGTCGAACAATCAATCGGTTGTCTTTAGCAATTTGAAGGTTTTGATCAAATTGCCGTTCACATTCCTTATCCATTGGCGAATAGCATGGTAGCTTTGTTTGAAGGTTATCCAGTTCCCAAAATTTGGATAACTGTTCATCCACCTTCTCTTCTTCAGTAAGCGTAGCACATGTTGATGACGATGATGCCTTTTGTTGAACCTTTCCCGCGATGATCCATCCAAGTTTGGTATTTTGTAGCTTGGGTAGTCCGCCTTTAAAGACAACTGTCCTTTCTTTAAAATCTCGAAGTAGTGCTCAGCACCTAGGAGAACATCTATCTTTCCTTGTTTTCCAAAGTATGGATCTGCCAACGTAATATTTTGTGGTAAATTCCATTTATCAGCATAGATGTTCCGCGTTGGTTGGTCATTGACAATGTTGGGCAATACCATTGCTTCTAGTCTGGAACTAAAATCTCCACAATTCGATTTTAGCATTACATTAACGCGTGCATTGGATGTGTGAGCTTTTCCTCCAATGCCATTGATTTTTAGCATTGAGTGTGTTGTTTTCAATGCTAAAATCTTAACTGCCCGTTCCGAAATGGCATTTATTTGCGATCCTGAGACTAGTAGTGCTCTGAATTCAGCCTCTTGTCCATTATTGCCCTTTATGATAATTCGGGCAGTGGCTAGCAGAATATAACTTGCCTGCTTTCCACTTGCAATTGCAGCTGTTGTACTTTCAACACTTGCTTCTAAATGTAATAGTGTAATATGCCTTTTATTACACTTGAAGCAGTCCCTTTTTGGGCAAGATTGTGCAGAATGCTCTGATTGAAAACACTTTGTACAGAGTTTCTGTTTTTGTACCCAATTTAAACGTTCTGATGCTGTCCGCTTCAAGAAATCATTACATTTATAAATGCTATGATTTTGTTTATTGCACAAATAGCACACAAATTTGTGTTCAGCTCCAGCTGAAGCACATGTGTTTTGTTTAATCTTGCCTTTATCCGAGTTAATGGCTTCCAGTGTCAGGAACCGTTGCTCCATAAAGGATAAAAACTCATTAATTGACTGAGTTTGTTTTGTGTTTTGTATGGACTGTTCATACAAAACGTGATTCTGTCGATCTAACTTCTTCGTAAAAATGCAGAGAAGAAGTGTATCCCATTGGTTTGTCTGTATACCAATGTTATTGAGTGCTGATAATGTTTCCTTTATATTATCATGCATACCTTTTACAGAATTGGCATCATTACTAGTCGTTGTTGGTTGATCTAGTAATTTTTGAATGATATATGTACTGAGCACTCTTTTATTATTGAAGCGCTCTTCTATCATATTGCATGCTGTGTTGTAATTTCCCTCCGTTAGGGAAAGGTGGCGAATTAGCCTCTCCGCATCGCCAGTTACATGATTTTTTAAATACCACATCTTTTGAATGATGGGTATTGTCGTGGCTTCATGATTCATTTTCTTGAACATGTCATGAAATTGTTGCCATTTTAGGTAGTCTCCATCAAATTTGGGAATGGAGACATTTGGTAATGGAAGTGCTGCTGATGATGGTACTGCAGGTACCATCACTTGTGCGGTGTTCACATTACATGCTGATTGGTTTGCGAGTACAGCAATCTCGGCCGTCAAGTAATGTGACGGGTTGTAACCGAGACTCACTGGGTCTGCAAACCTTTTATAAATTTCAACATGGCTATTTTTAAAATCATTCCAATATTGTGCTATTATTGGTTTGAAACCTGCTTGATTTTCCTTATTCATCATGTTCATGATGCGCTCAAGACGATCGAGCAAAACTCGTTGTTCCCGAATCATGGGTTGAATTTCAATTTCGTCTATTGACATATTAGATGCTGTATCCACATCCATGATATGCTTCTGGCCTATGAATAACTCCATATATTCAATTACGATTTTATGTATTCCATCGTAATATTTTTCAGTGAAGTATTCGTGGCCCAAACTTGTTCCTTGCAAAATGGACTGAATCTTTTGTTCATTTGATTGGACCTGCTGTTCATAGTTTTCCAACGCTGAAATTCTATCGCTGAAATATTTAGCGTTGGTTTTTTGTTCGGCAGGATCCTTCTTGAAATTCCTTATCAAATTCTGGATCTCCTTGCCAATGTTCAGCTGGTGAGTCAGCAGACTGTTTATGCTTGAGGATGCCATTAAAAGATTTCTTGTTTTGTTTTATTTTTTTATTTATATCGAACTTTATGAAGTGATTTTTAATGATGTGCCTCGACTTACACCGTGTTCTTTATAAACCAAAACAAAATGTTATCTTTTCTTAATGAACGTATATGCGTAAGCAGCTAAATTTCGCTGCTTGATCCTGAAAGGTTCCAATTGGTTGACAATTTCAACTGGAGTCCTTGTCGCCTGGTTGACAACTTCAAAAAGGAATTCTTGTCGCCTGGTTGACAACTTCAGAAGGAGTCTTTGTCGGGGTCACCAAATGTAGATCTTCAACTGTACAAAATCTGTTTGTTTTGTTGCTTTGCCGCAAGTACATGAACCAGTGGCAGAAGTCGCCGCAATAAGTGCATAAACCAATTGGGCTTCGGAGAAATGAATACGTTAGAGTTTTCTTTCGTACTAGTGTTATTTCCATCAGAGCAAGGGTTTATATAGCTCTTCTCTGAATGGCTTAGGTCTACATACAATCTTAATGATAGGAATGTAATAAACTATTATCGCTTATTTAAGACAAATAGTACTTAACTCTAACAGAAAACAATATATTGCAACTAGATGGTGTGACACATGAGTCTGCGTGCCTATCTGCAAAAGGTTATTATTAGATTAGGGTCAGCATGCAGCGTATCTTTGCCTTTCTATTGATACTGATGGTAGCGTCTCTGTATCTGCTGTAGCGTACGATTTTCTGTTGAAATGTAAAATCGTACAGTCGCATTAGTTTGCTGGTGACCTTCTCTAAAGTATTTGAACGAATACTTTTAAGAAGAATGTTACCTGCACTGGACGAACTTAACATCATACCCGAACACCAGTTTGGGCTTAGAAGAGGGCACGGAACGATTGAGCAATGCCACCGCATCACTCATGCAATAGTGAGCGTATTAGAAAATAAAAAATACTGCACATGAGTATTCCTGGATGTAAACAGGCATTTGACAAATTCTGGCATGAAGGTCTTCTATACAACATAAAGAAGTGGCTACCATGGAAGCATGGCTTAAAAAATGGCGAATAGCAGTAAACACACAAAAATCAGTGCAAGTCACATTCTCGTTGAGACCCGGGAGTTGCCTGCCAGTTACACTAAACGGCTCCACCATACACTGGTATGTGAAATATCGGTTAAATATCTTGGAGTATATCTGGACAGGAAGCAGCATAAAAAGCAAAGCAAACTCAGCTAAAGACAAAAACAAAAAAAATGTACTGGCTCTTAGGACCCCGCTCTCAATTAAGCCTAGAGAACAAATTACGGCTGTACAAAGCAGTCCTAAAGCCAGTATGGACCTTCGCGATGCAACTGTGGGGAACATCTAGCAACTCTAACATTGAAATATTGCAGAGATACCGGTCTATGACGCTAAGAACAATCACAGGTGCTCCATGGTATATGACTAATCATGACATCCACAAAGATATAGAACTTCCCCTTGTTAAAGACGAGATAAAGTCAAATGCAGAGCGATACATAAGTAAGCTACACGACCATGATAATGTCCTAGCACTAGGCCTACTAGATAACACCAGCAACCGAAGACGACTAAAAAGATTTCATGTACTGGACCTGCCATATAGATTTACAAATAGATAAAAATATGCAAATATGTATATATCCATCCGGTGATATAATTATTTAACGCTACAAAATTTGTTTATTGTCTACCAAGACAGATTGCAAATAAAAAAAAAAAGTAAAAAAAAAATAAAAAAAATAAAAAAAATATTACGTCGCAATCATATTCTAAAAGCTGTAGCTTCCATCTCACCATCAAGGAAATTTTTGAGCCAAACTAATGGTTTATGGTCTGTCACTAGAGTAAATTTATGACCGAAAAGGTATGGTCTAAAATATTTAGCCGACCAAACAATGGCTAAAACTTCCTTCTTAATTGTGAAGTAGTGTGATTCTGATTCTAATAGTGTTCTGCTAGCGTAAGCTATAGGTATGTCACTGCCCAAAGGGCCTTATGACAATACGGAACCGATTGACACGTTACTGGCATCTGTTGTTAAAATAAGATCCCAAAATCGGGATATTGTAGTATGGGATCGTTACACAATAGCGTTTTACAATATTCGAAGGTTTTGATATAAATTTCATAAATTTTGACTTCTGAATTTGCCTTTAATTGTTGACTTAGGGGCTTGGTTATTTTGGCAAAATCCTTAATGAATTATAACCCAACAATCATAAAAATGATTTAATTTCCATTTGCGTCTTTGTCATCGGGAAAGCTTTGATGGCTAGAATTTTATTTGGGTTTGGTTTGATGCCTTGATCTGATACGATGTGGCCCAGGTATTCAATTTCTTTACGCATAAATTCAGATTTTTCTGGTTGAAGTTTAAAATTTGCTTGTTTTAGTTTTTTGAATATTTGTGTTAAATGGCAAATGTATTCCTCTAAGGAAGCTGAAAATACAAATATGTCGTCTAGATAAATGAGACAGAATTTTCCATTAAAATCTGCTAACACATTGTCCATAACCCTTTGAAAGGTTATTGGGGCATTTGATAGCACGAAAGGCATTCTTAGGAATTCATAATGACAGCCCATTGCTGAAAATCCAGTTTTCGGAGCGTCATCTGGGTTCATTTCAATTTGATGATATCCGCTGGCCAAATCTAAGGCCGAAAAATATTTAGCTCTCCCTATTCTATCCAATATGTCATTTATATTATTTATATTTGGCATAGGGTATCTGTCTTTAATTGTTTTTTCGTTTAGTTCCCGGAAATTTACCACTAATCTCCATTTCTTTTCGCCTTCACCATCGCTTTTCTTAGGTATCAGAAATACTGGTGCACTCCATGGTGAGTGACTGTGTTTAATAATATTTTTTTCTAGCATTTTAGAAACTTGTTTGAAAACCTCGACTCTTTCGGTTTGACTGTATCTAAAAGGTCTGACATATACAGGAAGGTTATCGGTTGTTTCAATGTTATGTTTAACTGTACTTGAAAAGGATAGTTTTTCTCCGTCCTTATAAAATAAATTCGGAAATTTGCTGCAAAGTTCTATGAGAACAGACTTTTCTATTTTGTTTAGGTGTTCAGTTTTAAGATTGACATTTAGAGATACTTCTTCTTTAGGCATGATAGAACCGTGATCAAGAATTGTGTTTACTTCAATAAAATCATTCGCATTGTAACGAGTGACTTCGATTGGTTTTTCCATATACAATATAATATATAAGTTAAGAATAAATTCTACAAAAGACAAAACAAATCAACAAGAACCTTACAACAACAAATCTGACGAGCGAGCGACTCTTCGATTTCCGCCACGCTCGCCCAAAATTCACTCACAACATTTGGGCAATAAGACAAAACTGCTGATCGAGCGTCTGCTTCACCTCCGCCACGATTGCACCATACTCGCCAACAATATTCCCAGCACTTTGGATTCTAGGAAAACATTGCAAGCAATGCAAGAGCCTCCACTGCACCAAAAGCCGGGCCTTAACACCAAAGGCGTCGCCGCTGCCGCTGCGACTGCACTGCTACCTCACACAGCTTTCATAGGGACAAACCTAAAATTGTAAAGTTTAGTTTCAAACAATCTATAATCGGTAGCAGATCATTTCTAATAATCTGCTAATTTCTAATAATCATTTGCTAGTAAAAAATTAAAAATGAAAACATTTTGTGTTTTTATTTTTTTCATTAACAAACCTACGATTAATTAATTGGCGCCCGAGCAGGGACCGATCACGTAAAATTATTCTACGTACGTGTATCGGTTATTTTGACACCAGGAAAGAACAAAACTGATTCTAAGTGGGTCAAAATTAAAAAAAACACTCACGATAGAACAAAACGAATTCTAAGTGAACGAAACGTCGCGATAGAGCAAAAAGACTCTAAGTGCGTTCATAACCCGACTAGAAATTGTAAACGCCACGATAAGAAAAAACTCTCTAAGTGTGCAAAAACCTTGTAAGTGTGGAAACTCCGACCCTAAAAACGTCGCGCACGAGACAAAAATAAAAAAATGAAACCAAGACTTGTGCTACGTGGGAGCACGCTCTGTTGTATTAGTTCGCAGAGCACATCTTAATTGTATGGCGAACAGAACCCAAGTAGGGGTCCAGGAAAGATCACCAAAAAGAAGGAATTCTGAACCATCGGAGGTGGCAACCACGCACTTCTTAATACTGTAAGCGATATCAAAACTCAATACAAAGAAAAAACAAAATTTAATAGAAAGTAAAAACAAAAACGAATTTAAAATTTAAAGATATATTGAAATTCTCGAAAACCAAGAATAAAAATAATTAGATCATTATATTGAAAACAAATTGAATCATTTTAAGAGAATCAAATTAAAAACATATTTAAAAATTCGTTGAATTAAAAGAAAAAATTCTTAAAACAAAATAAACAAATCCAAATCTTTAAAATAGTTAATTAACAAAATTGTATTAAACTAAGTAAAAAGCGAACAATCGTCACACAGACACAAATATAATCAAACCAAATCATATTGTGCAACATTGACACAAAGAAACAAGTAAGAAAGCTACAGTCGAGTTTACTCGACTGTGAGATACCCGCCATCCAATTTTACCATCAAAATATTATATTTTTCAAAAATATACTGAAAAAATACTAAACAAAAATATACTAAAAAATACCAAAATAATATATCAAAATTTTCTTTATTCGAAATTATTATGTCGCGGAGTGTCATAGCAATTAACTAGGTACAGCTGCACGTGGCAACGCCTGATAAAAGTAATCTCTTAATAACTTCTGTGTTTTTTATCCGATTGTAGCCAAATTTTCAGAGATCATTAAGATGGTGATTAGTATTGTGCGTACCAAAATTTAAAATTACGCTTGAAATTGTTTTTTTTTTGATTTACGTGGGCGGAAGGGGGCGTGACCAAATTCAAAAACAAACTTGATCTGCGTGCAACAATAAGACTTACTGTCGCAAAAATTTGTTGCTCTATGTCTTATAGTCTCTGAGATCTAGGTGTTCATACGGATGGACGGACAGACGGACAGACGGACATGGCTATATCGTCTCGGCTGCTGACGCTGATCAAGAATATATATACTTTATGGGGTCGGATGTGCTTCCTTCTGCCTGTTACATACATTTTCGGTCGGCACAAAGCCATAATACCCTTCTACCCTTTGGGTAGGCGGGTATAAAAATCTGTGAAAATATTGATCGAACTAGCATTGGCATTGAATTTTTACACAAATTGATTATTTTTTATCTCCGATTAATTTTTGCGAAACAAACCTCAACAAATTAAAATAAAGGGTTAATGGCAAACCACCATAACCTTATCAGACCCCCTGTACTAGTTGACGATTCCGACCAAAGAGCACAACAGAGACAAAGACAAAGAAAACAAGGATTTCGACAGCATAGAAACGAAGTAGACATTATGGAAGGAATAAACCAGGAACTGCTTGCAGCCACCGTTAGCCAAATTCTCGCACAACAACTACCAGTCCTACTTAGCCAACTTAATGCACCTGAAGATGTTGACAATATAGTAGACGCAGCCATTGCCCCCGAAAATGCTGGAAATTTAAATGACTTAGATAGAGTACCGGACATTGTAAAGACTATCCGTGAATTCTCAGGTGATCCATCTCAATTTAACTCCTGGAAAAGAGGAGTAGACCGTATTTTAGAAGCTTATAGCGCCTACCAAGGCACACCCAAAATATTTCGGTATCTTACAGACCATTCGTTACAAGATAACAGATAATGCCAACAGGGCACTAGAAGCACATAAAACGCCCTTGAACTGGTTAGCTATCTCAAAGTGTTTGACACTTCATTACGCTGACAAACACGATGTGAATACTCTTGAGTATCAGCTGACCTCATTAGTGCAAGGCGCAAACCAATCAGTCGAAGATTTCTATAAACAAGCTTGTAGACACCTTTCTCTCATTCTAAATAAAATAGGTTCTATAGGAATGGGGGAAGAAGCGGAACACATAATTACCAAAATGTACCGCGATAAAGCATTGGATGCCTTCGTACGCGGATTACAGGGCGATTTATCCCGCTTGCTTGGAATGAAAGAACCGGCTGACTTACCCTCAGCATTACACCTTTGCCTTAAGCTAGAAAATCAACATTTTCGTTCAAATCATGCAGCAATCAGGACACAGAATATAAGCTTCAGAAATCAGTATATAAAACCTACACCAGCTCCCAGAAATATGCAGTTCGTAAATAGAAAACAACCTTCACTTCCCCCCAGACCCCAACAATATCGACCACAACATATTGGACAACCACAACAAAATATTTCAATGCACCGACAATCAAATGATTTTGGATTCCGCCAGCCTATTTATGGGTCACAAGGAAATCAAGCATTTAATAGAGGACAGCAACCAATCGCACCACCACGTCCCTTGGCTCCGAAACCTCAACCACGGCCAGAGCCCATGGAGGTAGATCATGGCATTAGGAGCAGACAAATTAATTACATGAATCGACCTAACTTTGAAACTGGGAAGCGACCTCTAACTAATATGGGGCCAACTGTTGACAAAAGACAGAGGAATTTTAACATTGAAAGTAATGAGGACGGAAACGGCGACCAAGACGTAACAACGACAGACTATCAACAGAACATGAATAATTACGAAAACGAGAATGATCTCGAAGAGACGAAGAGGGTACCAAGACCAAGGCGAACATGACCAAACTCTCGAAACCGAACATCCCGATTATGCCGACCTGAATTTTTTAAAGTAAGCCGTTCTTCACTGCCTTACTTTGAAGCTAGACTGAGGAACGGACAAATTTTAAAGATCCTAATCGACACAGGATCTAATCGCAATTATATTAAACCGAACTTAGTCTCAAAGCCAATCCCAAACAATAACAGTTTCCAAGCCATGTCGGTTGGTGGTAGTATAAAAATCACGCACCACAAGATAGCTCATATGTTTAATATGGTAAATACCCCAGTCAAATTTTTCATACTAATCCATACAAACAATTCATGTTGGTCAACAACCAAATTACTATTCCAATCAAAGAAAAGAAAATAGAAGCTGTAAACAATATTCAACCAAGATTAGACCATCTAACCAACACACAAAAAGAACCATTACAAACTCTATTCAAAAAATATTTGAACTTATTCGCCAAACCGCAAGAAAAACTAACCTACACTACGAACGTGACTGCAGAAATACGGACAAGTTCAGACACACCCATTTATTCCAAATTCTATCAATACCCCATGTCGCTTAAAGGCGAAGTAAATAAAAAGATTTCAGAACTATTGGAAGACGGTATAATTAGACCATCGCGACTATGTGGGTCGTACCTAAGAAACTAGACGCTTCAAACAAAAAAAGTACATGGTTGTAATCGACTATAGGAAATTAAACAAAGTAACTATTGCTGACAAATATCAAATTCCCGAGTTAAACGAAGTGCTTGCCCAACTGGGTAATAACAAGATTTTTTCCGTACTCGATCTTAAAAGTGGATTCCACCAAATAAAATTAAAAGAATCCGACATAGAAAAAACTGCATTCTCAATTAACAAAGCAAAGTACGAATTTACACGACTACCTTTCGGACTGCAGAACGCTCCTTCTATTTTTCAACGTGCCCTTGACGATATCCTTAATGAACACGTAGGAAAAATTTGCTATATTTACATAGACGACATAGTTATCTTCAGTAAGGATGAGGAATCTCATCTTAGAAATATTGAAACGATATTTGAGACCCTACAAAAAGCCAACATCAAGTGCCAATTAAACAAATGTGAGTTCTTTAAATCAAGAGTGGAGTTCTTGGGGTTCGTTAATTCTGATAAGGGTATAGAAACCAACTCAGCAAAAGTTCTAGCCATAGCCAACTACCCCTGTCCAAAAACAGTTCGCGAACTAAGAGCTTTCTTAGGTCTCTCGAGCTACTATAGAAGATTCATTAGGGACTATGCAAAGCTGGCCAAACCCTTGGCTTCTATGCTGAGAGGTGTCGACGGATACGTTAGCAAGAAAGCTTTAATGACTAAAATAGTCAACTTCAACCAAGCAATGCAGGCTTTTAAGAAAATTAAGAGTTCATTAATATCAAACGAAGTAATTCTAAAGTATCTTGACTTCAGAAAAGAATTTCATCTCACTACAGACGCATCTAATTTCGCAACAGGTGCCGTCCTATCCCAAAACAATCAACCCATATCTTTCATATCCAGAACGCTTTCAAAAAGGCTAATGAAAGAGAAATGCTAGCCATAGTATGGGCTCTTAAAGCGCTAAGAAACTATTTATAGGGCAGAGCCAAAGTAAAAATATTCACGGACCATCAACCACTCACCCATTCATTGAGTAGTTGGAATGGAAACCCTAGAATTAAAAGATGGAAAGCCCATCTTGAGGAATTTGACTACGAATTACTGTACAAACCAGGAAAAGACAACATAGTAGCAGATGCCCTATTTCGGATAACAAATCCAAACGAGCTAAATTCAATTAGCTCAGTTAGTATCCAACACAGCGACGAAAGCTCTAGCCACAACCTAATACCAAGTGTGGAAGCCCCTATAAACGTGTTTAAAAACCAAATATTTATCCATAAAGCAGCAATTCCAGATTACAAATTCAGCATACCATTTCCCACATTCCACAGACATGACATATACCGACAAAACTATGACTCTAATGAACTAACGTCAATTGTAAAGAAATATCTCAACCCCTCAGTTATCAATGGCATCAACACTACAGAAGATATAATGGGGAAAATGCAATCTATCTATCCTACACATTTCAATAGCTTCAAAATAAGATTTTCACAAAAAATAGTATAAAATTTAATAAGCGTAGAAAGACAAGAAGAAGAGATCCTTATGACACATAACAGAGCCCATCGCAACGCCTCATTGAATAAAACTCAACTGTCCGAAACATTTTATTTCCCGAAAATGAAACAAAAAATATTCGACTTAGTAAAACAACCTGTAAGGAACAAAAATATGTCCGACACCCACCATATCCCAAATTAAAAGAAACTCCGATCCCCGAATATCCAGGACAAATAGTCCATATAGACATTTATTCAACAGAAGGAAAACTAGTCTTAACAGCCATCGATAAATTTTCCAAACTGGCGCAAGGAAGAGTTATAAAATCAAAATCAATAGAAGATATCCGATCCCCTTTGAGAGAACTCATCTTTTATTCCGGCGTTCCCAAACTTATTGTCATGGACAACGAAAAATCTCTAAACTCAGTTTCAATGAAATTCATGCTCGCAGATCAACTCAAAATCGAAATTTTCACTAAATCAAATAGAAACAACTCTAGACAAACTCAAATTTTATACTGAACATGACTTAAGATTCAGCAGCCATTATCACACCCTACACCAAGAGATAGAACAAACATACTTCACTTTTCATACCATAACTTCCTGACCATGACGACTTTAGTCAACTAGAAGAACACGTAAACAAAATAATATCAAATAACAATAAACAAGTAATTATAAACACCCAATTAGAAGAAAGATTAAACAACCTTACGACAATAACTAACAGCATTACAATTATTATAAAAAAAGATGATAGGTTTATTAGTGAGATTGCCATTAGCCTTCAGAACCAAATCAGATTAATTAAAGAATAAGTCATCAATATCAAATACGCAATACAATGGGCTAAATTAAATCTAATAAATACATTTTTACTCGGAGAAAGAGAGATATATGAAATAGACAAAATATTTAAAGACGGAAACATGCCTTCCCTATCAATAGAAGAAATGCTAGAATTCTCGGGCGTGTCAATATTACACAATAAAACAACACTGCTTTACGTTGTCAAAATTCCAAACGTTGAAGAAGCCGAATACCAAAACATTTTAATTAAACCAATCATTAAAAATAACGTAATTGTCAATACAGAAGAAAGCAAGCGACTAGAAGTAATATCTCTACAAGCTCTGCAGGCCTTACACATCAACAACACCGAACAAATAGACAAGCTTCGCATTACAGCACATGGTGTCGGCGCCGTTACCATTGTTTGCACCCGGCTTATAATCATCTGTATGGTACATCTCTACAAGAAGAAGCAACAAAGAGTAATCCTACAAATGGCGCCTCCAACCCCAAAAAACAACTTACAAAAACCATTCTTTTAAAAAAAAGCGCTCGAGGACAAGCGCAAATTAAAGGGGGAGGAGTTAAGAATAAATTCTACAAAAGACAAAACAAATCAACAAGAACCTTACAACAACAAATATGACGAGCGAGCGTCTCTTCGATTCACTCACAACATTTCGGCAATAAGACAAAACTGCTGATCGAGCGTCTGCTTGGCTTCCGCCACGATTGCACCATACTCGCCAACAATATTCCCAGCACTTTGGATTCTAGGAAAACATTGCAAGCAATGCAAGAGCCTCCACTGCACCAAAAGCCGGGCCTTAACACCAAAGGCGTCGCCGCTGACGCTGCGACTGCACTGCTACCTCACACAGCTTTCATAGGGACAAACCTAAAATTGTAAAGTTTAGTTTCAAACAATCTATAATCGGGAGCAGATCATTTCTGCTAATAAAAAATTAGAAATTAAAACATTTTGTGTTTTTATTTTTTTCATTAACAAACCTACGGTTCTTTAATTTATACAATACAGTTTGTTTTGTTGTATGATGTTCGAGACGAACGTGTTGAATCGCCATGAAACAATTTACGTGTCAAACGACCCACAGCTTGTCGCGACCTGAGCGGTCGAACGCTTGAACGTCTTTGAGTCGCCATGAAGCAAATCACATCCGGCAGTTGCGGTAGACTACACTTCGAAGATATTGGAAACTTAACACATTTGTATTAGGCACACATCATGTTTGAGAGGTTTGAATCACCATGAAACAAATCAACGCAAACGCAACACGTAGCCTGCCAATGCACACGCGGATCACTTTTGGTTGCCAACTTGATCAAAGTCAGCTTATTCCAACTTGCTCGACTGAAGCTTACTAAAGGCGGCTGCAGACTTGCTGTATTTAGGTGTTTGATTAATTTATTCATTTTCTTGTTATCTTTTTATGTTATTTTTCATTAAATTGTATGCACACAAAAAATATTTTTTTCCATCTCACATTCACTTGACAAAAAAATTACTTATTGGCACATATTATATACGGTCGAACCGTTGATCACGCCACTGTGAATTGTGCTGACCAGGCAATCTCCAGAGTGGTCGCTGGCCGGCTGCAATGTATCTACAGTATAGCTACCTTGTTGGGTCTTTGGAGAAGGGGGTGGCAGCTATGGTAACTCCCGCGATTGTGATTTCGTGTTCGCTGTTTTTTCTGTAAGTAAATATCAGCTTCCTAATACCCTGTATTAACACAACTTTTAAAACTTTTAAAAAATTGTTTTCGTGTGCTGCTGGCTCTGTGACAATGTTTCACATGAAAAATTTGCTGGCTTCACCGGCCGAATAGTCGACCTAATTGGCTCAAAATCTGGTTTAAGGTGGACATGTGAGTCATGCAGGGATGTTAAGAAGGATGTTGCGGGATTCATACGTCAGACGAAGCAAGGCTTTGGTGATCTATTCGCAGGTTTCAAAAAACTTGTGGATAGTTTCGGAACTTTGGACTCTGGGCTTAAGGGCATGAAGCTTTTAACCGAGTCTCCAAAGCGTAAAAAAAGCTAATACTCGTTTGTTCCATTGGCCCAAACGAACTTGATGTCCCTGAACTGGTCAAAAACTCGTGCGTTCCAAATAATCTAATGTCGTTTTCGTCTCCCACCCCTCGACACTCCTCAGAGTCAATGATTGCCGACAATGACATTGTTCCCATGGATATCATTTGTTCTGATCCCGTTTCAGTCTCGGTACCCGCAGTAGTTGTTAATGTTGCAGAAACTCAACATGATCAACCTTCTGATGTACCTAATGTTCCACCAGCTAGTACACATGCTCCTATCTCGACTTCTGTTACAGTTGCTCAGAATACTATAGTTGGTGTCCCACTAATGAAACAAATTTCTGTTTCTAGGCTTGCCCCTAATACGTCATCTGACGACATTAGGACCTTTATTCGGTCCAAAATTCAAGGTGGAAAAATTTAATTTCTCATCGGGCAATCGCATCTTTCAAAAAAAGTGTTCCTGCCGTGCATTTTAGTAAAGTTTGTTCCAAAGGCTTTTGGCCGGAATACTTAATTATTAAAGAGTATGTAAATAAAAAGAAAAATCGGCCACCGATTTTATTTCCAAATGATTCCACTAATTCCTCTAAGCCTCAACTCAAGAAACTAACATCTTCTCTCTTGCTTGGCTATCAAAATGTTAGAGGCCTTTGTAGTAAACTCATTAATGCTTATTTAGATAGGCATGATATTCTGAATACTGAATTCTTTAATAACAAATTTTCGGTCTATAGTCGTGATCGCATGCGGTGTCGTGGTGATGTACTTATCGCTGTCGATGCTGATATCTCGTCTGAACACATAGTGCAGTGATTTAGATATCGAATTTCTAGCTGTAAAACTAATTTATTGTAGTTTTAGTATCTTTATCACCTGCTCTTATATACCTCCTGCCTCAGATAACTCTCTATAATTATCTCATTTTTCTGTAATAAATAGTATTCCTGAAATGCCTTTTTGATATAGCTTTTGTCTCAAATCAATTCTATACCAAATTGTCTAGGTAAAATGCTTGATCTGATTTTTGTTTTGGATCCCAATACCTGCGCGGTGTCCAGATCAAATCCTATTTCCTCACCTGAGGATCCCTACCACCTTACTCTGGAGGTGTTGATTGGATGCAAGTGTTTTACCGGAGAAGCGAGTTCGTTGTTTTCGGAAGACCGATTTTAAAAAACTTTCTCTGCTTCTTTCGCGTACTGACTGGCCCCAACTTTCTTCGTGTATTGACCTGGATAAGGCAATTGAAATTTTTTATTTTACATTAAACTCTCTGTTTGATGCTTGTGTTCCTCTTGGTGCACCATAATTGTCTAATAGACCGTTATGGTTTACTAAAGAACTAACAAAGTTAAAGAATAAAAAGTCAAAGCTATATAAAAAATATAAGGAAACTTGCTCTTTCTTATATTTTTCTCGCTACTCTGTTGCTCGGTCCGATTTCTCCACGCTAAATATTCCTTGCTACAAGGATTATTTGAGAAAGTACAGACTAACGTTTCAGCGTGACCCGAAACGCTTCTATGACTTCGTCAATTCGAAGCGGAAGACGTCAACACTTCCACAACATTATTTTTTGTTAAAAAGCTTTTAATGATCATGGCACTGCCGATCGGTTTGCTGTTTTTCTTCAAACGACCTATTCCACATAAACTTTTTATAGAGCCCAGCCTTATCCGTATCAAGTTAACCAAATGAATTGCATTTTTGGTCCCTTTATTTCTGAAAGTTTACCCTTACGTGAACTTAAACCACTTTTAAAATTATTTGAATTGTCTGTAGAGTTGTGCTCGTTCCATAATCTTTGGAAAAAGTCGTATATTATTCCTCTTTTGTAAAAAGGAAATATATCTAACGTTCAAAACTATAGAGGTATCTCTAAGTTGACTGCTATTCCCAAAGCATTTGAGAAACTAATAACTTCTTAACTGCAACACTGCTGTAAATCTATAATTTCACCCTACCAGCTTTGGTTTGTAAAATGTAGGTCTACTAGCACTAACTTATTAGAATTCTCATCAATTGTTATTGAATGGTTCCAATCAAAAATGCAAACGGATGTCATTTACACCGATTTCAGTAAGGTTTTTGATTCTGTCAACCATAGTCTCTTATCATATAAGCTCAATCTTCTTGGATTTCCACAAAACTTATTTTTATGGATATCTTCATATTCAAAGAGTATTTTACAAGGGCTCTGTGTCTAAGACCGTCCAAGTCACTTCTGGAGTACTCCAAGAAAGTCATTTAGGCCCATTGCTGTTTACATTATTCATAATTGATCTACCGTCTGTTATATCATACTCTCGCTTACTTATGTATGGGCCGTATGGGCCTTCAGCCGTCAGAGGCAGCCAGGGATCAACATGTAATCCCAGTATTGGCTGGGGCACGTGCCGTCCTTGCTCCTACTGTCGAAAGTGCGACTATACTCTTCTCGCGAGGGCGGCTGGAAGCATGCCCCAAGCACGGTCATGTCTCTGCTAGAGGTGCTGACTAATTGTAGTCGGGCGAAGATCGTGAATCTATAAGTCACCCCAATCCAAGGCGGAACAGCAAACGCTAATGGATGCATGGCCGGGGGTATCCTGGTCTCTAGTATGCGGACTCTGGATACCTGTCGCCCTTCAGTTTCATTTAGACTTTCCACGGTACGTGGGCTATGCCGTGAATGACTTTGCCTTCCCGCCTACTCGTGGGATCAATTATATGGATCAAAATTTTAAAATAGAAAAGTCTGATACGGCTTCAATACCATCATCCCTGGGCGATGCCTTCACGGCTGACCCCTACACCAGCACTGTAGCCAGTAGGCCAGTGGTTTCCACCCCCCATTCTACGGGTCTCGACTCTAGTATTTGAGGGACCCAGATAGGCCACGAACTCCCTTGGACACAGGGTTCGCTAGTGCAGAACTTCCGTCCAATAGCGGTTCAGTCCGGCAGCAACCCGTCGAGAGGCAAGTGGCCTTGTCACGACCGCCATTAGGAGCGAGAATGAGCAGAATTAAAGTGCTTCTGGCGAACCTGCACCACGCCAAAGGAGCGTCGGCCAGGGTCGTCTGTGATGATCAAATGATCAAACCAAGCTGGCTCGCGTTCAAGAAGCATGGTTGATCGGTGGCCATGCACGTGGTCTATCACGAGGATCATGTAAGTTGTTATATGACCGTATGGGAGGTGCCCCTCGCACTGCTTTACTATACATAACTGTGTCAGACATTTCCCACTAACTAACTTCATCCACAGAGACCTGGTAGCAACGGCTATTGAGGTAGTCACCGCGGACGGTGTCCGGGAAGTTGTGATCGCCTCTGCATACTTCCCGGACGATGTGGATGATGTACCCCCAGCAGAGGTCCAGCGGCTGGTAGAATTCTGTCGTCGCAACGACATGCCGCTCGTGATCGGCTGTGATGAACATCACACGATCTGGGGGAACAGAGACATCAACAAACGTGGTGAGTCCCTCTTAGACTACTTATTGTGATGTCGGAAGTTCCTAAAGGTCAATCGTAAAATTTCGTGGTGGAATGAGGAACTGGCTGTACTTAGAAGGAAGGTTAGAAGCCTTTTTAATAAGGCTAAATCTAACCGTGCAAGTTGGGGCGTCTATAGGGACGCTCTCACCAACTACAACAAACGCGATACATGGCGTAGCTACTGTGGTAGCATAGAATCGTTGCCAGAGGCAGCGAGACTCCATAAAGAATTGGCCAAAGAGTCGTCTAATGGAATACGGCTTCTTTAAAGAGCAGATGGCTCTTTCACTGAAGATCGCAGGGAAACACCTGAGCTTCTACTACAAGTCTACTTCCCGGTTTCCGTGGCGAATCCTGATCCGGATTTACGCGGATTCAGCCTATCTGAATCCATCTTCAACCCCGAAAAGGTCAAATGGGCTGTAGATCCTTTTGCTCTCTTCAAAGCCCCAGGGGGTGACAAAATCTTCCCAGCCCTTATTCAAAACAGCCTGACTCGACTCATATTCTTGATCCACTGGTCGGCATTCTTAGAGTTAGTTTTACTTGGGAATACATACCCATCTCTTGGAGGAGAGTAAATATGGTATTCATCCCCAAGCAAGGGAATTGTCCGCTTGACCAGCCTAAATCCTATCGCCTGCTTAAGACTGCGGAAAGGCTGATAGATATGCACATTGGGTGCTCTCTGCAGACGTCGACACCTCTGCATCCGACGCAGTTTGCGTACATAGCCGGCAGATCAACGGAAGCTATGCTCAAGTACTGGATAATCACTTCCTCCCTGGACTCCACGACTGCATGCATTAATGCAGTCAAAGGCTGTCCCCAGGGAGGGGTTCTATCCCCTCTACTGTGGGTGGATAGTAGTTGACGAACTACTAGTCTTACTCTCCGAGCAGGGCATTGAAGCAATCGGCTATGCTGCCGAGCTGGCTCTAATAGTGACCGGGAACTATGCCAGCACCGCGACCGAGTTGATGCAATCAGCTCTGAACACGGTAAGTAGATGGTGCGTAGATGTTGGTCTTAGCATCAATCCACAAAAAAAGCTATTTCACTAGGCGCTATTCCGTTGACATTGGTGAACTTTATATCAGCGGCTTCCCTGTAGGGTTATCCAGCGAAATCAAATATCTAGGGGTAACCCTCTATAAAATACCAAATTGAAACTTCCACCTCAGCAACACCCATATTAAGGCGCCCATGCCATGTGGGCCTGCAGGAGATTCTTTGGTAGAATCTGGGGTCTTAAATCCTGCACCACTGGCGTGTTTTTGACATGATGGTCAGAGCCAGCGTCACCTACGCTGCTATTGTGTAGTGGCCAAAGGTTACGCAGGTCACTGCCATCAGCAAATGCAATAAATTGCACAGGCTGCTGTGCCTCTCACTGACAGGTGCACTTCGTACCTGTCCCACCGCAGCAATGAAATTGTATCTGAATCTGACTCCACTGCATATCCAAATTAAAGAAGTCGCAGCTATGAGCCTTCTTAGAATCAAGCTCCAATCAAGGCTTCTAGCTACCGAATCAGGACATGCTAGTCTGATCTAGCACATTCCTGGCATAGATATCTGCACTAGATCAGATACTATGACTAAGGAACTTTTTGGTGCTAAATTCAGAACCCTCATCCCGGACCAGAAGGACTGGGACACTCGCCAATCCACTGGTATAACGACGGGTCAAAAACTGATTAGGGGGTTGGAGCTGGGATCTTTGGACCCAATTCCAAAACCTCAATTGCTATGGGCAAATGGACCACAGTCTTCCAATCTGAGGTTCATGCCATCGAGTTCTGCTGCCGTCTGATCCTAGAGAAGGGGTCTAGAGGAGTGAACATCTACATCTTCTCTGACAGTCAAGCCGCCATCTTAGCCCTCTCCTCCAAAAGAGTAAGCTCTCGACTGGTGGCCGATTGCTGGAACTGCCTCCAGAGACTGTCTCTTATTAACAATGTCACCCTTCTATGGGTACCTGGACACTCTGGTATCCAGGGCAATGAGCTGGCGGGCGAACTTGCAAGGGCCGGTTCGTTAGCCACTTTTTCCGGCCCTGAGCCCTTCTGTGGCATGGGTTGGTCAACCATCTCAGCTATTGTTAAAACCTGGGCTGTTAGGTTGACTGATCGCTACTGGTCGGCCCAACCAGGGATGCGGCAAGCCAAGGAGCTTATCAATCCCGTGGTCGACCGGAAAACCAGCTTACTTTCCAGATGGGATCTTCACCTCCTCGTTGGCTTTCTTAGTGGCCATCATACGGTGAACTATCACCTCACCAAAATGCGTCTGTCTTCTGATGCTGAGTGCAGACTTTGCAAAGAGGACGACAAGACAACCAAACACATTCTGTGCGACTGTCCAGCCTTGGTGTTGACTAGGAGGAAACATCTGCACGTGGATACCGCAGGTCCCGAGCATATTGTGCGTTCCTCGACGAAAGATTTGCTCTGCTTCATTAGGGAAGCAGAGCAGCTTTTGTCTAGCTAGGGAGAGCCTTATAGGCACAAAAGACCACCATGGTCGCAGTTCCTCGCCCCTTCTCTGCTGGGAGACTCCCTTTATCATTATTATGTATGCAGATGATGTTAAGATTTGTTTGACTTTTAATCATCCTATATATTGCCTCAGATTGCAATCTGACCTTGATTGTTTTCAATCGTGGTGTGCTTTAAATTTATTGAGTCTTAATTGCAATAAATGTGAGCTTATGACATTTTTTAGGGGCATTCCCCATTTAAATAATTATCATCTTAATGATACACAACTTGAGCGAATAGAATCAGTAACTGATTTAGGTATGCTTCTTGATTCAAAATTTAAATTTGATAAGCATATTTTGTCTCTTTCCAATAGAGCCATGGGTGTGCTTGGATTTATTAAACGTTGGTCAAAGTAATTTGACGATCCCTATATAACAAAACATCTATACATCTCACTGGTTCGTCCTATTGCTTGGTGTCGCTGGGGCACTTGATCGTACTGCCGTTAGTTCGTCAACGCCCAAATTTGTAATAAATATACTTAACAAAAAATAGACCGAAATAAACTTTTGTTGAAAATGATTAGCTTGGTAGCACTTCATTATGTTTATTGAACTGTGGTATGCGCACATAGCAAGTATTCACTGTAGGTCAATAAATTATAAAAACTAATGACGCAAGTAAAATAATTACATTGCAATGTTTACATAAAACAATCAAACTCAAGTGCATTAAACTCAAGTGCAATATAAGTAAGCACTTGAGGACCACCTAGCATAAATGCATGGTTAGCGTTCACAAGTTGACCGCTGAGTTAAGCATAAAGTGAGCGCATATAATACATCTACTCCCTCGTAATATATTTAAATATAAGAATATGTAAGCAGGTTTGCTGCTGGAGTTCCCGGCAGCGCTGCTCCGCGGCATAGGTTACATTAATAATTATAACATATCTTTAAGACACTCAATGTTTGACCTTCTACTGGAGCAGAACCTTTTCTGCTCATGCGAATAAAGACTTAGAACAAAAATAGTTCTTGTATTTCTACAATCATTGGAAATGGTAAAGACCTTACATTACATGGCGACCGTAACTTTCTATGGACTATGGATATAAGCAACGAAAACAATAAAGACACGATCCCGGGGGCCGACTGAGAGAAGATCTGGAGGAACACGGAGCATACTGAGTGAGTTGAAGATTAATTGACTTGGTATGGGTAAGAAGCGCGGTGGTATCAAAACCAAAATCAATAAGAGAATTGCGCAACTAAGATGGCTATTGTACGCACAAAGTACACCACCAACATGGTCAACAGCGCAGAAAATGCACGACGAACTCGACCACTTAAGATACCTAATTGAAAAAAGAAAGCCCACACAATCAATTACTTCAACAACTCAACAAATAACAACATTAAACAAAATAACTAAAACAACTCCATCTCCACTAGCTGAAATACTAAGAAGACAAAAGACATGCCCACCAGACTGCAAAGGAGTCTGGAGAACAGTATCAAGGGAGTATCAGCGTGCTAATACCGGCGACGCCCTGCTGACACGTAGAAGAACATCAATGAAAAATTCTTTTTTAAATATAAGAACATTTATTTGTAAAATTGAGCAGAATCTTTTCTGCCCGATTACCAATATGACCTGTAAAGCCATATAACATGTAGGTAGGATACATGTCATTAGGATATAATTCTATTAGGAAGAATAGTAAAAAAAATAATAATAAATCTCTATTATATATAAAAGTTTTCTGTTCCTCCTCCTCCTCCTCTTCCGGCAATCATTTTAAAATATACTAAAAAATACCAAAGAGGTGAGCGAGCGAAGCAAGCATTTTGGAATGCAGCTCCTCCTCCGGGAGAGATATAGTACGCTTCGCTCGCTCACCTCTTTGGTATTTTTTAGTATATTTTAAAATGGTGCCCGGAGGAGGAGCTCACCTCTTTGGTATATTTTAGTATATTTTAAAATAAATAATAATAGCCCTATTGATGATTTCAAATGCAATAATAAAAATAATAAAATTGTACAAGCTGCATAACAAATGTCTAAAGAAATAATACAGTAGCAGAGTCGGTGGCTTAGAAACAGTTTAATCCAATGTTTAATTGATAATATCAAGCGAATAAAATAATAATAAAAATAAAAATAATCAAAGAATTGATTAAATGAAAATGTTTTCGATATATAATGGATTGGCAAAATTTAACGGCCACCATAAATGAAATAAAAGAAAAATCAAATAAAGCATATAAATTAAACATAAATTCAAATAAACATACAGCAGTTTTAGTAGATTGCTTCAATGAAAGCAAGAACTTTAATTCATGAACAAAGAGGAAGATTAGATAAGAAGCAGTGGACATCAGTGTACAAATTTTTAATTAAGCTAAGAACAAATCTCATAACCATAAAAGAAAGGTATGATTTAAATATATCAATACCAACAATTTTAAATTTCCCTTTACTATTACAAGTTAGTGAGGGAACAACATAATCATTAAATGATTCATTAGAAATTAAAGAAGAAGATCTTAATGATCTGACCATACCAGCGGTATTAAAATTACCGGAAGAATTAGAATTTATAGAAGATCAGGAACAAGAAATAGCCACAATGACGAACAATTCAGCAGCCATAAGGACATATATAAGTGAAGTGGCTAGCTCGGTACCAGAGTTTGATGGACATAAAATGAATCTTCAAAGATTCATAATGGCCATCAAATTAGCGGACCTTGCAAAAGGCATATATGAGGACATTGCAGTCCAAGTAATAAAATCGAAATTGATTAGCACAACTTTGAACTTGGTACTTAACGAAACAACAATTCAAGCAATAATTAATAAATTGAAAACTTCAATTGTTGGAAAGACATCCCAAAACATCAAAGCAAAATTGTCTACGGTACAATAAAAGGGCAAAACAGCAACATAGTTCACTACCGAAGTCGATAATTTACGTAAGCTCCTAGAAGCCTCGTATATTGATGAAGGTTTACCGACTGAGCATGTCAGTAGATTGAGTACCAGAGACGCTATTGATGTAATGATTAGAAAGACCGAACACGAAAGTGTAATAACCGTACTGGATGGGGGTACGTGCACAACTATGGATGCGGCCATAGGTGCGTACATCAGAACCAGTACAAGAGTTACAGGAAATGTGAATCACGTGATGTATGCCAAAATAGGTTATAGAGGTAACAGTCGCGGCAGAGGCAGTGGCCGTTACAATAATAGAGACCATAACAACAATTATAATAATTATGGTAACAACGGCAATAATTATAACCAAAATAATGGTAATAATTATAGAGGTCGTGACAACTCGAATAGAGGTAACCAAAATAACCAGAACAGAAATAGTTCTATAAGAATGGCACAAAACGGTTCGGGAAACTCCCAAACCCCCTCAGATACACAACAATAAAAAACCCAAAAATATATGCAATTAATCTCAGTCTAAGCATATTTGTTTCATTTAATCACGTAGAGACAGAAAAGAAACTAGTATTTCTAATTGACACAGAAGCAGATATATCAGTCTTGAAAGAGATAGTGATAATTACAATAATATTCAGAATGATAACTTAATTAATATACATGGCATTAGCCTGGAGATAATTAAATCTAAAGGATTAGCATCTACAGACAGGTTAAATATTCTAAATCAACAATTTCCAATACCATGTGACGGAATATTAGGCATAGACTTCATTAAAAAAATAATTGTCAATTAAACTTCAAACCAACAGAAGATTGGTTAATTCTATGTCCAAATAATTTAAAATTTCCTATCTATGTCCAAATAACATATAACTAAGGTAATAATTCTATATTATTACCAGCAAGATCACAAGTAGTAAGAAAAATTAATGTAAACATATATTATTTCCAAATCAAGAAATAAAAACAGGTGTTTTTGTTGCAAATACGATTTCAAACACTAAAAATGCTTATATACGTATATTAAATACAACAAACTCTAACTAATTAATTAACATAGGCAACATAGAATCCACATTCGAACTACGAAATAGTCCAAAATAACCCAGGAAAAAGAGAACAAACTGTCATGTCTCAATTGTCGAGAAACTTTCCACAACAGTTTAAATCAAAATTAAAAGACTTATGAAGCAAATATACAGACATATTTGGTCTAACAACGGAACCAATATCAGCAAATAATTTGTATAGTCGAAAACTGAGATTAAAAGATGAAAAACCATCATATAAAAAAAAATTATGAAAACCCTCATAGCCAAGTAGAAGAAATTCAAGCTCAAGTTCAGAAGTTCAGAGTACAACAGCCCACTACTTTTAGTTCCGAAGAAATCACTAGCAGATTCTGACAAAAAGAAATGGCGATTAGTAATTGACTATCGCCAAATTAATAAAAAACTGTTATCCGATAAATTTCCACTCCCCAGAATCGATGACATTCTAGATCAGCTAGGTAGAGCTAAATACTTTTCATGCCTTGACTTAATGTCAGGTTTTCATCAAATTGAACTGGAAGAAAGTTCAAGAAACATAACGTCATTTTCAACCAACAACGGTTCACATTGTTTCACGCGATTACCTTTTGGTTTAAAAATAGCACCTAATTCATTCCAAAGAATGATGACTATAGCATTTTCTGGACTAGAACCTTCACAAGCATTCCTTTATATGGTCGATTTGATAGTCATTGTTGTTCTGAAAAACATATGATTAAAAATTTAACTGATGTTTTTAATAAATGTAGGAAGTACAACTTAAAATTACATCCAGAAAAATATTCATTTTTTATGCATGAAGTCACATTTTTGGGAGATAAATGCACTGACAAGGGAATCTTGCCTGATGACAAGAAATATTATCCAATTCCACAAGATGCGGACAGTGCTAGACGTTTTGTAGCATTCTGCAATTACTACAGAAAATTTATATATATATAAAAAGAAAGAAAATATATATATGTAAAAAGAATGTACCTTTTGAATGGACAGATGATTGTCAAAGAGCATTTTTACACTTAAAAACACAACTAATGGAACCAACTATCTTACAATACCCAGATTTTAGCAATGAATTTTGCATAACAACTGAAGCAAGTAAGCAAGCGTGTGGTGGAGTTTAATCTCAAAACCATAATGGCCACCAACTCCAAGTTGCTTACACATCTAGATCATTCAGAAAGGGCGAGAGTAATAAAAGTACTACCGAACGAGAGTTAGCAGCAATACATTGGGCAATAACACACTTTAGACTCTATATTTATGGTGAGCATTTTACAGTCAAAACAGACCATAGACCATTCACCTATTTATTTTCAATGGTTAACCCTAGCTCTAAATTAACACGAATGAGACTTGAATTAGAGGAATATAATTTCACAATAGAGTATGTGAAAATTAAAGAAAATTTTATAGCCATTGCTTTATCGCGAATAACTGGAAATATAATAAAAGTAACTACAAGATATCAAAGTAGATAAAAATCCTGCGCAGGGAAAGAAAATACAATAATAGAACTGCCTAGGCAATCTATTCAAGAAGCTTCAAAGCCGAACGTATACGAAGTCACTAATAATGATGAAGTACGTAAAGTAGTTACATTGCATATAAATAATTCTCTATGTTTGTTTAAACATGGCAAGAAATTAATTGCAAGATATGATGTTAGCGATTTATATACTAATTGAGTTCTTGACTTAGGTCAGTTTTTCCAAAGGCTTGAAAAACAAGCCGGTATACATAAAATCAGCCAACTCAAAATGGCACCGTTGGAAAATATCTTTGAACTGGTTTCAAAAAATAATTTTAAAATTATGGGCAATAAAACACTGAATAATGTAAAAGTAGCGCTACTCAACCCGGTGATCCAAGTAAAAAATAATGAAGAAATATAAGCTATATTGTCTACATTACATTATGATCCAATACAAGGAGGTCATACGGGCATAACGAAAACCTTAGCCAAGGTCAAAAGATATTATTATTGGAAAAATATGTCAAAGCACATAAAAGACTACATAACAAAATACATAATAAAACTACATAATAAAATGTGACATAGCAAGGGTTCACTGCAGGTCAATAAATTAAAAAAACTAATGACGCAAGTAAAACAATTACATTGGAATGTTTATATAAAATAATCAAACTCAAGTGGATTAAACTCAAGTGCAATATAAGTAAGCACTTGAGGACCACCTAGCATAAATGCATTATGTGGTATGCGAGTGTTCAGTGCAGGTCAATAAATTATAAAAACTAATGACACATTGTTTACATTAAACAATCAAACTCAAGTGCATTAAAGTCAAGTCAAGTCAAGCATAAATGCATGGTGAGCGTTTACAAGTTGACCGCTGAGCTAAGCATAAAAAGAGCGCACATGACACATCTACCTCGTCGTAATATATTTAAATAAAAGAATGCATATGTAAGTCGCTCCGCTGCTGGCGTTCTCGGCACCGTTGCTTCGCGGCATAGTTTACATTTGTAATTGTAAAATATCTCTAAGACACTTACTGTTTGCCCTTTTTCCTGCTCCAATCAAATAAAAGACTTAAAACAAACTAAAATCGTTGTCTACCATAATTGGCAACTGGAAATCTTCACTTTACAATGGTTAGCGTTCACAAGTTGACCGCTAAGCTAAACATAAAGTGAGCGCATATAACACATCTACTCCGTCGTAATACATATATTTAAATATAAGAATGCATATATAAGCCGCTCCGCTGCTGGCGTTCCCGGCATTAATACTCATATCATATATTTAAGACACTCAATGTTTGACCTTCTACTGGAGCAGATCCTTTTCTGCTCCTACGAATAAAGACTTAGACCAAAACTAATTCTTATATTTTTACAATCATTGGAAACGGTAAAGACCTTACTTTACAGAACACCATTATTAAGCCACGGAGTGACAACAAGCTGGAGAGTTGCAGCTAGACCCGATTTCGCCTTATAAAAGTAATTCTTTAATAACTTCTGTGTTTTTTATTCTATTGTAACGAAACTTTCAGAGATCATTAAGATGGTGATTAGAAAGGGGGTGTGGCCAACATCTAAAATAATCTTCATCTGCCTACCGAGTTTTTACATGTTGTGTCTAAATTTGGTAGCTCTAGCTTTTATAGTCTCTGAGATCTCGATGTTCATACAGACAGACGGACGGACTGACAGACAGACAGGGCTATATCGACTCGGCTGTTGATGCTGATCAAGAATATGTATAGTTTATGGGGTCCATACGCCTTCTGCCTGTTACGCACATTCGGACAAACGCAAAAGGTCATAATTTTTTTAAAATCCATGACCTAAAAATTTGTTTCTTTAGCGCAACAACAGAAACAGGTCTTATAACTGAGTTTATTTTCAGTGAAGCTTGAAGCAGAATTCTAAATATAACTGCAGATGCTTCACAGCTTCTATAGACACCGACGGCACATTTAATAACTTAAAATTATTGAATTGAATCTGCATGGATTCAAACTCAAGTAGTGGATTATTGAAAGAAGCACTATAGCCCTGCCTTGTCTCTCTCATGAACTATTGAATGCCTACTACACACTGACGATAAAACAAACAACTTTATCTAGGGGCGGACTTATTGGATATACAAGCTTTGATTATCATTTTCACATAAACAACGGTCAGTAAATTTAGCCTTGGGACCAGACTGACACTTACAATTTTTAAGCGAGCAGAAAAAAATATTTTAACAAGTAAGAAAGCTACAGTCGAGTGTGCTCGACTGTGAGATACACGCCACCCAATTTTACCATCAAAATATTATATTTATATAACAGTATAAAAATATACTGAAAAAATACTAAAAAAAATATAATAAAAATACCAAAATAATATATCAACATTTTCTTTGTTCGAAGTTATTAGCTTGGCGGCACTTTAGTTGGCTTATTGAACACCATTATTATGTCGCGGAGTGTCATAGCAACTAGCTAGGCAGCACTAGCAGTTGCACGTGGTAACGCCTTATAAAAGTAATATCTTAATAACTTCTGTGTTTTTTATCCGATTGTAACCAAATTTGCAGAGATCATTAACATGGTGATTAGTATTGTGCATACCAAAATTGAACGTTCTAGGTTTAAAACGACGCTTGCAATTCGGTTTTATTCGATTTACGGGGGCGGGAGGGGGCGTGGCCAAAATCAAAAACAAACTTGATCTGCGTGCAACAATAAGACATACTGTCGCGAAAAATTTGTTGCTCTATCTCTTACAGTCTCTGAGATCTAGGTGTTCATACGGACAGACGGACAGACGGACAGACGGACGGACGGACAGACGGACATGGCTATATCGTCTCGGCTGTTGACGCTGATCAAGAATATATATACTTTATGGGGTCGGAGATGCTTACTTCTGCCTGTTACATACATTTTCGGTCGGCACAAAGCCATAATACCCTTCTACCCTTTGGGTAGGCGGGTATAAAAATGTAATATCAAAAATTGTAGGGCACAAAAATCACCGCACTATAAGAAGAAAAGAAAAAAAAAACATAAATTAGACACAACAGTAAACTTACAAAGCAAAGAATGCACAAGACAAACAAGACTAAACACTGCTAGAGAACAAACAGATCTTGCACCGAAACGAAAATGGGCAACAACAAAATGCTCTTGCACAGAGCTAGAACGGAGAACTAACTAATAACTTCATTGTATTTTATCTAATCATAACAAACCTTTTAAAAATCTTTAAGATAGTGATTATGCATACCCATACACAACGCAAACTTACAAAATGTATTTAATTCATAAAATATTATATTATAATTGGGAGAAACTTTAAATTAATCTTACTGATTGAATGCAAAAAATACGTAAACACTATAAGTAGGGAGGGTTAGAACGAGAGGCAATTACTATCTTAGCTACCTTCTTATGGCGTTCCTTTTGTGGCATTGTTGATGTTGTTTATTTATGTATGGGTCGGCACAAAGCTTACTGAGCAGATTTTTCTTGAACGTTGACGAACTAACGGCAATACGATCAAGTGACCCTGCAAACACCAAGCTCGGGCTTGTTAACGCGCGGACCCAGGCAGACGCAACCACCCGCCCATCTCGCCGAGGGGTACACCGCATAACGTGGGAGCGGAGGTTGCAAACAATTAATACAGACGATACAGATACAACACTTAGATCTATACTTAACTGCGAGATAAGTTTTGTAAAATATTTTCATTTGGAAGATGTGATTTGCAATAACATTAGAAAAGTTATTGTAATTTGCGCACAAAATACAAAAAAAAAGACTTTGTTAGTAATACAACGATAGAGATAGAGAGGAAAAAAAATTCTAGTTGTTGTTGCCGAAATCAATCTGGCTTCTCAACTGCGAGCCGTCAATGTCACCAATAATTAGTCCATGTAGAAAAACTACATCCAGCATAGTTCTGCAGTCAGAAAGAGAATAAAGGATTAGTGATAAAAGTCCACTACGATACAAAGGCAATCTAATAATAGGATTTCAGTTAAGACTACGAAGAGCAAAGAGAAGAAATTGTTTCTGCAATGATTCAAGCGTATCTTGATGAGCCCTCTACTGGGGAAACCAGACATAGATAGATATTAATTAAATTCCATTGATTAACGCTTAATAAATCCAAGGACACCCATAGTTCCATGAGAAGCAGACAAAATATGTTTATCAAACTTCAAATTTGAACCAAGAAGGATACCTGAATCCGTTACTCACTCTATTCGCTCAAGTTGTGTCTAATTAAGATAATAATTTCTTAGAGGGGGAAATCCCTTAAAAATTGAAATTGTTTTCCGCTTTGAATTGAAACAAGTATGAAAGCTATTGTCGAGTGTGCTCGACTGTGAGATACCCGCCACCCAATTTTACCATCGAAATATATTTTTTAAAAATATACTGAAAAATATACTAAAAAAATTTACTAAAAATATACCAAAATAATATACAAAAATTTTCTTTTTTCGAAATTATAATCTTGGCAGCACTTAAGTAGGTTTATTCACTTCGTTCAATTCAACACGATTGTCTCATTTGTCAGTTTGAATGGTGTTATGCAGCCCTCTAGTAGGCAGGTATAAAAATCATAGAAGCGTTTGGGGTCTCGCTGAAACGTTATTCTGAACTTTCTCTAATTATCCTTGTAGCAAAGATTATTCAGCGTAGAGAAATCGAATCGAGCAATAGAAAAGAGGGTAAAATATAAGAGATAGCCTGTTTCCTTATATGTTTTTATATATCTTTGACTTTTAATTCTTTTAATTTTTCTTTAGTAAACCGTATCGGTTAACCATAACTATAAAACAATTGTGGTGTACCAAATGAACACAAGCAGCGAACAGGGAGTTTAATATAGAACAAAAAATCTCAATAGCATTATCCAGGTCACTACACAAAGAAAGTTGGGTCCAATCAGAATCCCATAATTACATTGTAAAATCTTCGCTTTTGGAGTTTTCGTTTTGTTTAATTTGTAACGTGATATTTCTATGATTGAATAATACACTTGTCGTTTGTAGAGTAGATGTGCGAATTGAGCAACCAAGATTGTCAACAGCGTACTTGAGCAGACTTCAATATCAGCTTCAACATTAAGCCTTGCATCCAGATCAATGTGTGAACTTATATTATTATACCCGCCTACCCAAAGGGTAGAACGGTATTATAACTTTGTGCCGACCGAAAATGTATGTAACAGGCAGAAGGAAGCATCTCCGACCCCATAAAGTATATATATTCTTGATCAGCGTCAACAGCCGAGACGATATAGCCCAGTCCGTCTGTCCGTATGAACACATAGTTCTCAGAGACTATAATGGATAGGGCAACCAAATTCAGGATAGTGTGTCTTATTATTGCACGTAAATCAAGTTTGTTTTTGATTTTGGCCATGCCCCCTTCCGCCCCCGTAAATCGAATAAAACCGAATTGCAAGCGTCATTTTAAACTTAGAATGTTCAATGTTCAATGTATGAACACATAGTTCTCAGAGACTATAATGGATAGGGCAACCAAATTCAGGATAGTGTGTCTTATTATTGCACGTAAATCAAGTTTGTTTTTGATTTTGGCCATGCCCCCTTCCGCCCCCGTAAATCGAATAAAACCGAATTGCAAGCGTCATTTTAAACTTAGAATGTTCAATTTTGGTACGCACAATACTAATCACCATTCTCTGAAAATTTGGTTACAATCGAATAAAAAACAGAAGTTATTAACAAATTACTTTTATAAGGCGTAATCACGTGCAGCTGTACCTGGTTGCTATGTCACTCCGTGACATAATAATGGTGTTCAATAAACCAGCTAAAGTGCCGCAAAGCTAATAATTTCGAACAAAATCGACCATCCTTCAAATTTGATGTCAGAATGAGATAGCGTCTAATGTGCCGTAAATGAGATGAACATTGTGAAATACTTTTAATGCGTAGCAGATTTGTGAGGGCAAAAATAATAACGATCGTGATATAGAAAAGACTTTATTTCATTATAATTCTTTAAAATTATAAGGCAAAGTGGGAAATATTCCGGAAATCAAATCCCGAAATAGTGGTGTTAAAGCCGTTAAAAATTTTTGGGGAGATTTGTATGGAGTTCGTGTACTTTGAAGCAGACAATTTGCAGAGAGGCTGAGTTGCAGTACGAAAATCACGGAGGGTGCAATTAAGCAAAGCCGAATGACGAATTTACAGCTGCCGCTGTTTGTTTGAAGCATCAATTTCGTCAATTGAAGTCCATCGTATGATACGAAATCGGCGCAAGCATGTAGGTGAGGACTACAGAGAATATTTGTATAGTCTCAGGAAAATCGGCAAGTCAATTAGTTTAGACGAGAAAAGCAATTTGTAACAAGCTAGGACAGTACAAGAGTTGAAAGTGCAAGTTTTAATTTACGAAAAGATTCGTAGCATTTAAAGACAAGAAAGTTGACGCTAAAAAAACGGATGCCAAGAAAACTAGAAAATGCTTTAAATTCGATGATTCATCACATTTGACATGGGATTATAAACAGCCAGTAAAATGTTTTAGTTGCAGTCAACCAGTTCATAAAGTAGCAGACTGTATTAGTTCAAATTCAATTAAGCAAGAAAAGAACGCGAACACGATAGTAAGTGCAAAATGTATTTTCAAAAAGTTTACCTGCAAGAATATTTCATTTCCAGCTTTAATTGATACAGGCTGTGATCTTTATTTGATTAAATCAGACGTGTTTAAGAAGTTAGGCAACGTTAAGTTAAACCAGAAAAAGCATTGTCTTGTTGGAATCTGCAACAATGAGCTTTATACACTAGGTAGCTTTCTAGCTGAAGTTGAAATTGACGGACATTACTTAGATATCACTTTTCATGTAGTTGACCGCGACAATATTAAGTATTCAGTTGTTATTGGAAACACAGTTTTAGAAGATGTTGATCTGATTATTTCTTAGCAAACAGTGAAGTTTTGCCCTAAGGCAAATGAAAAGTATGAAACACTCACAAATAATACCGTGGAGATCGACCGAAAATTAGAATTGTTAAAAGGGTTTGTTGATATTTGTATGATTTCAACAAAATACAAATCAGATATTGATTTGTCACACCTTGACAAGCCAATTGCTGTGGCAGTAGAAAAATTGATAAGCGAATTTTCACCAGAAATGAAAAAGAATCGTATGCAGACAAAAGTGTTGTCGTTACCCAAGTTGCAAACTGGTTAGGAGAAAATATCATTCAGCCCAGTAGATCAGAATACGCATCTCCAGTAGTTCTTGTTCCAAAAAAAGATGGCAGTATAAGGTTATTTCTTCATTTGTCACACACGCTGGTCAGTTTGACTTCCTTTTTGTTCCTATTGGAATATCGAATTTCCCAGGTGTATTTTGTAGATTCATACATGCAAGTTTTGTCGATTTGGTGCAACAAGATATTTTTGTCACGTATATGGATGACTTAATTATTCCCGCTAAGGATATAACTGAAGGTATCCACAAAAAAACAACAGCAGTTCAGAATTTTCCAATTCCATCCAATCGTAACAGTTTGCAACGTTTCATAGGGCTGACAGTGTATTTTAGGCGTTTTATTGAGTCGTACGCGTTGGTCGCACGACTTACTTTGCAAAAACGCTGAGTTTGTTTAAAGAACAGCAGCTTGCTGCATTCAGGCAGTGGCAAGTGGCAGTGTTGCAGTTGTACGACCCAAAGGCACACACTGAGGTTCACACAGACGCTTCTATGAATAGCTATGGCGGTGTCTTGCTTCAAAAACCTAGGGAAGATCGACTATTCCGTGGAACCCGATTCAGTATTTAAGTCGTAAAGCGAAGCCTGCGGAAGTAAAATATCATTCGTATGAGCTAGAGGGGTTAGCGATTGTCGAACATTGAAGTAATTTGGAACTTGGAACTTGTAGTAGTATTATTGCTGATGGAAGAAGAAATTATTTGAAATATTCATAGGCAAGGACATATTTCAGTTAGAAGGACACAAGAAGCAGTTGAAAAAATATTCTATATTTTACTGTTATCTGCAAAAGTGCATAAGATAGTCAAAACTTGAATTGAGTGTATTATTTCGGACAGTAAGGCTGGTAAAAAGATGGTTTTTTAAAACCAATCAAGAAAGAGGATGTACCTTTTGGGACATATCACGTAGATCAAGTTGGTCCGCTAGAAGAGACAAGCAAGAGCTACAATTACATCTTCTTTGTGGTTGATGCATTTTCAAAGTTTACGTGGCTTTATCCAACTAAAAATATGACAGCTAAAGGAGGTGCAGCTTTTATTTCTAACATGTTTAAGGAATAGGAACAGGAATTCTTCGAGGAAATGGTCAGGTTGAACGCGTACATAAAATTGTAATACCGATGTTATCGGAGCTCTGAAGAAAATACTTGTAGTTGGTATAAACACATTGAAGCCGTCCAAAAAATAATAAACACTACCCCACCAAGGAGTACAAAAATCTCTCTTTTTAGACTTTTAACAGGTGTTGAGATGAGAGTCTATAAAATGGATGACATGCAAAAATATTAAGATGATTTTTATACCCGCCTACCCAAAGGGTAGAACGGTATTATGTCTTTCGGCCGACCGAAAATGTATGTAACAGGCAGAAGGAAGCATCTCCGACCCCATAAAGTATATATATTCTTGATCAGCGTCAACAGCCGAGACGATATAACCATGTCCGTCTGTCCGTCTGTCCGTCTGTCCGTATGAACACCTAGATCTCAGAGACTATAAGAGATAGAGCAACAAATTTTTCGCGACAGTATGTCTTATTGTTGCACGCAGATCAAGTTTGTTTTTGATTTTGGCCACGCCCCCTCCCGCCCCCATAAATCGAATAAAACCGAATTGCAAGCGTTGTTGTTGTTGTTTTAAACCTAGAACGTTCAATTTTGGTAGGCACAATACTAATCACCATCTTAATGATCTCTGCGAATTTAGTTACAATCGGATAAAAAACACAGAAGTTATTAAGATATTACTTTTATAAGGCGTTACTACGTGCAACTGCTAGTGCTGCCTAGTTAGTTGCTATGAAACTCCGCGACATAATAAACGTGTTCAATAAACCAAGTAAAGAACCGCCAAGCTAATAATTTCGAACAAAGAAAATGTTGATATATTATTTTGGTATTTTTAGTATATTTTTTTTAGTATATTTTTTAAAAGTATTTTTTCAGTATATTTTGGAATATATAATATTTGGATGGTAAAATTGGGTGGCGGGTATCTCACAGTCGAGCAAACTCGACTGTGGCTTTCTTACTTGTTATATTTGAGAATGAAAGAGAAAATTTTCGTGTAGAAGCGGTAAATAATTTAAAAGCACTCCAGCAGGAAAATCGCAGAACGTTCAATAAAAATCAAAAACAGCATTAAAATTGAATGAATGAGTAGGTATTAAAAAGAACATAATATGGTTCAGGCTTAAAGCTTAAGGGCACATTTTTTTGGTCTGTATAAAATAGTAAGGGTCCTACCACATGGTAAATATGAAGTAATGAAAATAGATGACCATGAAAGGCCATTAAAAACTCTTACAGTGGCAGAGTATATGAAAAAGTGGGAGCCTATACATAAAATGTTGTAAGGCATATTCGAACCGAATGAAAATTCATGATGGTCGAATGTGGGAACGGTTCACAACACTAAAAGCGGCCGACAGTTTTAATTAATTATCGATTAGCCATCTATCGTATAATAAAGTCAATTGTTATTATTATCGGATGAGTGAAGTTATGATGCAACTCTGCAATCGCAGTATTTTATTTTCTAAATCTATCAAAATAAGGGAGTCGATTTAAGAGTTTCAGTTGTATCGGGTGTGTGCTCAAGCTAATTATTAATTGAATTTTTTAAAAGGCATTTAATAACACAATTACCAATAAACTATTATATTATATAACTAAACTAAATTCACGGTGTTTGAATTAAAGTAAACGATACGGCCATCGGCCATTCTATATTTATGCTTTGGAGCTGTGCTGTGGTTACCCGTAGATGGATTCGGCTATTCAGCTCTTTATTATCCGGCAGTCTTTATAATTTGCTGAATGATTGTTCCGACAGTTTCGGCACTTTTTTAGGTTAAAGGCTTGTTTTTTGCCAGTTCGTGCGCAGACGGTTTATTGCAACTTTCTTTTTTGCATCCCCCCGGTACTACCGCTAGGCATGACTTCATGGGAGGCATGGCCTTATCGGCTCTTTGCTGTGTTGCCTGCGAGCCCATCGCGTCTTAGGCGCATCATAATCACTTTGGCTGTTCTGTCCATTGTGTTCCATTTGGATGAGCATTCCAGCATGCCTGGAATCAGATTATCTGTTGTCAAGCTCCCTCCAAACGCAGACTTAATTACTGCTCTTTCCTTGGTGAATCTGCTACAATTAAAAATAATGTGCTCAGCATCTTCCACACACGCAGGACTACAGTGTGGCCAATTTGAGTCCACTGCGTGTCCGAACCGATACAGGTATCCTCGAAAGCACCCGTGCCCGCTTAAGAGTTGAGTCAGATAGAAGTTTGTCTGACCATTGGGTCTGTTGATCCACGCGCTCAGATTTGGTATCAGGCGATGTGTCAAACGGCCATTCTTACTACTATGCCAGCGCTCTTGTCATATATCAATCGAGTCTGATCTACTTCTTTTGTTTGCCAGCTCTAAGGCTAAAAGGTAGTGTACCTGCTAATACGTGCGCTGCATCTCCAGAAATTGTACGGTAGGCACATGCAACTCTGACTCTGCATAGGCGGTAAACACTATGCATCTCTTCTATCTTTAAAATTACTTAAAATTACTGTTATAATTCGAATTATATACTCGGGAGCTGCTATATCGTGTAGACTGTTAAGAATGTTTCCCCATCTAACCGAGTTGAAAGCGTTCCTGATATCTGGCGTTACAACCAGGCAGTGTTCCTTACTACCCCCGAGCCATCGCTTTCCCTCAATTGCCTTTCCGGCAAGTTCTGTTACCAACTGCATAGCTTGCGTTGTTGACCTGGATTTTCTAAATCCGAATTAGTAGTGTGAGAGGCCGCCGGCGCCGAATATCGCTCTCTCCAATCTACTGCAGATCACTCGCTCAAATACTTTCCCTGTTACATCAAGTAGACAGGTCGGTAAGCGGAGGGGTTGTCAGCAGGCTTATTTGCTTTCGGAATAAGTACGAGTGCTTGATTTTTCCATACCTTCGGAAATATTCCTTCTTATAGACACTTGTTGAACGTGCCGAAGTATTCCGTTTGCAACTCCATAGCTTTCTTAAGAGCTAAATTGGGGATGCCATCCGGACCAGGAGCCTTCTTTGGTTAAATTTTACGTGCACTTCTTCCGTAGAAACATCATCGAATGACAAAGACGGAGTATTTCGGATACTTCTCAGCAGGTTTGGGCAGCTGGGTAGTGGTGATTTTAATGCGTCAAGTTTCTTCATGTTAATTTTGTATGCCAATCCCCAGGGGTCGTGTTCGGCTTGGTCGCATAGATCAAGAAAATGTTCCCTTTTCTTACGCATGATTGCGTTCTAAAAGGTCCTTCATTTTACTGAGAAGGCCTCGCATATTGCGCCTAGATTTTTATAACCGCAGAACTTTGATAGGTGCATCTGGCTTGCAGACATTCTCTTCTGGCCTCGGAGATTTCGTTGCACCACCAATACACCGGCTTGTGTTTGCAATTGTTTTTGCCATGGAGGCATCGCACACCTCACGAATAAACTGTGTTGTCACTGTGGAAGCTGACCAATTGAGTTGCAAGCCCTGAAGCATGGTCTCGAATGCTTCATAGTCGAAGGAGTCGGTTCTATAGCGGGGGTTTCGTAACAGACCTTTGTTGCTCTCTCTGCTTTCAATTATGGTGACGATTGCCATGTGATCGCTATGTGTGTAAGTGTCGCTTACCAACCAGCTTCTTTTGGGTATGCTGCTTAGAAATGTCAGGTCAATGATGGAGTTGGCCTTGCCTCTACTGAAGGTTGGTGTCATACCTTGATTGAGGAGTACCACTTCCAACGATGCGAACGCGTCCAGGACCGCATTGCCTGTGGCGTTCGTTATAGTACTGCCCCAGTATGTGGCCCACTCACTAAAGTCTCCAGCGATGACGCAGTGAGTCTTTTCTCTGGCATCCATCACCTGCCTGTCCAAAATCGTACAAAGCCAGACTCCGTCATTGTATCCCTTAATTGGGATGGTGTTACGCCACAGCACCATATCGCCGCTTTACCGGTTCGGTCCCCTGCACACAAATTGGAGGACTTTATGCGATAAGGTTCACTTAGAATGGCCACCGTGGTTTAGGTTTAGTTGAAGATTGCGCATCATTTGGTGGGTCTGTCGAGGGCTCTTTTGCGGTATGGGCACCTGCGGCTATTGGCAGAGTGTTCTACTTCCTTTTCACCGTTTGTCGCACAGAGCACACATCTAGCAGCTCCTTTGCACGCTCTCGACTGGTGTCCTGTTTCTCCGCATTTGAAACATTTCCCTGTGCAGTCTGTTTACCCATGGCATTTACTAGCCACATGCCCGAAGTACATGCGCTTGAAGCAGCGAGTTGGTTGCATTTTCTTCCTGATGCGGCATATGACCCAGCCAACTCTCACATTGCCAGCATCGAGTAGCTTGGTAGCCGAGGCAGTTGGTATTTTAAGACTTGCGGTATCCCTTTCTCAGGCATTAAATAGAGGATAGTGGGATTCTTTACTCTCCGAATTGTGTGACAAGGGATTCAAGTAATTCCTCTTCCTTTGTAATTTCGTCGAGATATTTAATCTCCATCTCGGTAAGGGACTGCTTCCTGAAATTCTTTTGTCTTAGGATCTGTCTTTTTTTGATAGTTCAAACAGAAGCTCTCTCTTAGCTGTTTTTCGTATTCCTTTTACATGCTGTGCTAAATCTTTGAGCCGTGGTTCTGATTTCATGGAGCGAAGTATATCCGCGTATGAGGCCGTCAGCCGTCAAAAGCAGCAACGGGATCAACATGTAATCCCAGTATTGGCTGGGGCACGTGCCGACTCTTAGAATACTTATTGTGTTGTCAATTAGATGTAGCTAACATAGGGTGTAAACCCACTTTTAGTATTACTATTTTTAGATCTTACCCTAATCAGCGATTCGATAGCGAGTTCGCTTGTCAACTGCCGGGTTACAGACGAAACCACCTCGTCAGACCATCAGAACGTCATGTTTGACCTTTCTGGCCAAGTCGAAATTCGCCAAAACTCCTTCTGTCCCAAAAAGACAATTAAGAGCTTTTCAAAGCCTCTGTAGCTTTCAAAGCAGACTTATTGGTTAGCAATCCTAAATCTACCAGTGAGATAGAACTCGCTGCCAATCTGCTCCAAGATGTGCTTATCTCATCCTTCAACGATAGCTCAGACAACCGTAGAATTCTGTGGTGGAATGAGAAACTGGCTGTACTTAGAAGGAGGGTTAGAAGCCTATTTAATAAGGCTAAATCTAGCCGTGCAAGTTGGGACGTCTATAGGGACAATCTCACCAACCACAACAAAAGCATTAGACGAGCTAAACGCGATACATGGCGTAGCTACTGTGGTAGCATAGAATCGTTGCCAGAGGCAGCGAGACTCCATAAAGTATTGGCCAAAGAGTCGTCTAATGGAATACGGCTTCTTTAAAGAGCAGATGGCTCTTTCACTGAAGATCACAGGGAAACACCTGAGCTTCTACTACAAGTCCACTTCCCGGTTTCCGTGGCGAATCCTGATCAATCTAGTCGGAATGATGCCATTTTGTCACCGGATTTACGCGGATTCAGCCTATCTGGATCCATCTTCGACCCCGAAAAGGTCAAATGGGCTGTAGATTCTTTCGCTCTCTTCAAAGCCCCAGGGGGTGACAAAATCTTCTCAGCCCTTATTCAAAATAGCCTCACTCATATTCTTGATCCACTGGTCGGCCTTCTTAGAGCTAGTTTTACTTGGGGATACATACCCATCTCTTGGAGGAGAGTAAATATGGTATTCATCCCCAAGCATGGGAATTATCCGCTTGACCAGCCTAAGTCCTATCAGCCGATCAGTCTTACCTCCTTTCTGCTTAAGATGGCGGAAAGGCTGATAGATATGCACATTCGGTGCTCTCTGCAGACGTCGACACCTCTGCATCCCACGCAGCTTGCGTACATAGCCGGCAGATCAACGGAGGTCGCTCTCCACAGGTTAGTGGGGAAAATTGAAAGAGCCTTCGTATTCAAGAACATTGCTTTATGCTCTTTTCTGGATAAAGAAGGTGCTTTTGATAATACCGGCTACGGGTCCATCTCTACTGCTCTAGAGCGCAGACGAACTACCCGTCCTTTGATCCGGTGGATTGAAGCTATGCTCAAGTACCGGATAATCACTTCCACCTTGGACTCCACGACTGCATGCATTAATGCAGTCAAAGACTGTCCCCAGGGAGGGGTTCTATCCCCCCTACTCTGGTCCCTAGTAGTTGACGAACTCTTACTCTCCGAGCAGGGCGTTGAAGCGATCGGCTATGCTGCCGAGCTGGCTCTAATAGTAACCGGGAACTATGCCAGCACCGCGACCGAGTTGATGCAATCAGCTCTGAACACGGTAAGTAGATGGTGCGTAGATGTTGGTCTTAGCATCAATCCACAAAAAAGCTATTTCACTAGGCGCTATTCCGTTGACATTGATCAACTTTATATCAGCGGCTTTTTGTAGGGTTATCCAGCGAAGTCAAATATCTAGGGGTAACCCTCGATAAAAGACTAAATTGAAACTCCCACCTCAGCAACACCGTTATTAAGGCGCCCATGCCATGTGGGCCTGGGAAGTCGCAGCTATAAGCCTTCTCATGCTAGTCTGATCAAACACATTCCTGGCATAGATATCTGCACTAGATAAGATACTATGACAAAGGAACTTTTCTTTGATTCTAAATTCAGAACCCTCATCCCGGACCTGAAGGACTGGGACACTTGCAACCCCATCAGCGACCCCTACGGTATTCACTGGTATACCGACGGGTCAAAAACTGTTTAGGGGGTTGGAGCTGGGATCTTTGGACCCAATTCCAAAACCTCAATTGCTATGGGCAAATGGACCACAGTCTTCCAATCTGAGGTTCATGCCATCGAGTTCTGCTGCCGTCTGATCCTAGAGAAGGGGATTAGAGGAGTGAACATCTACATCTTCTCTGACAGTCGAGCGGCCATCTTAGCCCTCTCTTCTAAAAGAGTATGCTCTCCATTGACGGCCGATTGCTGGAGCTGCCTCCAGAAACTGTCTCTAACTAACAACGTCACCCTTCTATGGGTACCTGGACACTCTGGTATCCAGGGCAATGAGCTGGCGGATGAACTTGTGAGCCACTTTTTCCGGCCCTGAGCTCTTCTGGTGCGTGGGTTGATCATCCATCTCAGCTATTGTGAAAGCCTAGGCTGTTAGGTTGACTGATCGCTACTGGTCTGTCCAACCAGAGATGCGGCAAGCCAAGGAGCTTATCAATCCCGTGATCGACCGAAGAACTAGTTTACTTTCCAGGAGCGATCTTCACCTCCTCGTTGGCTATCTTAGTGGCTATCATACGTTGAACTATCACCTCACTAAAATGCGTCTGTCTTCCGATGCTGAGTGTAGACTCTGCAAAGAAGACGATGAGACAACCAGACACATTCTGTGCGACTGTCCAGCCTTGGTATGGACTAGGCGAAAACCTCTGCACGTGGATACCGCAGGTCCCGAGCATATTGTGCGTTCCTCGATGAAAGATCTGTTCTGCTTCATTAAAGATTGCATCCGTTTTGGCGGAGTTAATTCTGCCTTTCCGCTTGCTCACAATTCTCCACATGTTGGACTTAACCTCCTTAACCTGCGGTAGTGGGGATCTGAGTCCCTGCACCGTAACTTTCGATCCCAAAAGACCTTGCATAGTGATTAATTTTCCGGTACCCGACCGTATCGTTTTTTATAGTCTACCGACAGACTGTTAGCCTGATGAGACCCTTTGAACGGATGTTTGCCGACCTTCTGGTAAACACCCATACCTAGGCCAGAAATGGGTCGCGAGTTACTTGTCTTGTTTTTATGGGAATCAACCTGGCCACTACCAAGTTAGTGGCAATCAGAATCTTTCCGCTTACTAGAAGCACTCCTCATTGCGAGACCATTTTCCACCTACCCCGTTAGTCGCCTTTAACGACAAGTAGTGGTTCACTGTGGTGGTATTCTATAAACCGCCACTTCACGGTGGATCAGATATAGATTAGATAGTCTATGTTTGTCTTGAGAGAATTGCATTCAGGTTCATGTTCGACCTTAAAAGATGGCTATAAATCTATTTATCTTTATTTAGATAGTTTTAGTGCAGATATTTTCTGGGCTGGGCCGTGCTCTTTCGGCAAAGCTAACGTCAGGCTTTATCCCCTTCAATATGAACTGTAGGCCCTTGCTAATTTGTAGCTGTTATTTTAAAAAAGTGCTGTTAATCTCTTCAGATTTAAATAAGGGGTGTGGTTATAGGGTCTTTGGAAGTGTGCACTTGTAGTGGAGTGACAAGTTGCTTGCCTTGGAGTGCACGTTCATCGATTTGAAACTTGTGGGCCACTTTTTTTGTCTGCATTCTGGGTTTATGGCAAGTGGATGTCAAATTGTTTTTTTCGATTTGTGGACGAAGGGAGGTATCTCCAAGTTGTCTGTTGTTCCTAAAGAATTTGAGAAACTATTAAACATCTTAACAGCAACACACTGTAAATCTATAATATCACCCTACCATCATAGGATTGTCGATTATTTCACTGACTTATTAGAATTTGCATCAATTGTTATTGAATTTTAATCTAAAATGCAAACCGGCATTTACACTGATTTCAGTAGGGCTTTTGATTCCGTCAAGCAGAATCTTTTGTCTTCGTGGATTTCTACAAAACTTTAGAGTTCAATGGGTATTTTTGAAGGAGTGTGTGTCTAAGACCATCCAAGTCACTTTCGTCGTAAAGTCAGTCATTTAGGTCCGTTGCTGGTTACATTATTCATAAATGATCTTCCGTCGGTTATATCATACTCTTACATACTTATGTATGCTGCTTATGCTAAGATTTGCCTGACATTTAATGATTCCTTATGTAGTCTCAGATTGCAATCTGACCTTGATTGTTTTCAATCGTGCTGAGCTATAAATATATTAAATCTTAATTGCAATAATTCCCCATTTAAATAATTATTATCTTAATTATACACAACATGAGCTAATAGAGTGAATAACGGATTTAGGTATTCTTCTTGGTTCAAATTTAAAGTTTAAGCATATTTTGTGGATTTGTTAATCGTTAGTCAATGGAATTTAAGGATCCCTACATAACAAAATCTCACTGGTTCATCCGAAATTTAATTCAAATATTCAGTTCCCCAGTATAGAGTTCATCAAGATAGTCTTGAATCAGTGCATAAACAATTTTTTCTTTTTGCTCTTCGTAGTCTTAATTGAAACCCTACTATTAGATTGCCTTTGTATCGTACTGAACTTTTATTACTAAACCTCCTTTTTTTCTGGCCGTAGAATTATGCTAAGTGTAGTGTAATATGTTCGTTTCAATTAAATAAAACACTTATTGTTCTTCGGGTTTTGCACCGCTAGGCCGACTTTGATTTATTCACTTTTTATACCCGTCTACCCAAAGGGTAGAAGGGTATTATGGCTTTGTGCCGACCAAAAGTGTATGTAACAGGCAGAAGGAAGCATCTCCGACCCCATAAAGTATATATATTCTTGATCAGCGATATAGCCATGTCCGTCTGTCCGTCTGTCTGTCCGTATGAACACCTAGATCTCAGACTCTATAAGAGATAGAGCAACAAATTTTTCGCGACAGTATGTTTTATTGTTGCACGCAGATCAAGTTTGTTTTTTATTTTGGCCACGCCCCTCCCGCCCCCGTAAATCGAATAAAACCGAATTGCAAGCGTCGTTTTAAACCTATAACGTTCAATTTTGGTACGCACAATACTAATCACCATCTTAATGATCTCTGCGAATTTGGTTACAATTGGATAATATTGCATCTGCACTTGGGCCCTACTGATTACATAAACATTGCAACAAAGTGCTACAATATGTTTGTGAATTTATTATAGGCGCATACTACATCTCCCTCCTTTTGAAAAATAACGTAATATTATGGAGTTATTTTAATGTCTAAAGTGATAGTTTTAACATGGACGCCCTGGTATGATTTATTATTATTTATTTTTACTTATAAGAAAATTTTAACATTAAGCTTTTTTTTTTTTATATGTTTTCAGAAAAATCTTGTGTAATGTATAATTTTTAATATATATTGTTATTATTTATCTTAATAATATATTTTTTTTGTAAAATTTTATATATATTTTTTTGTTTATTACCTATGGAGTAGTACAATTATAGAGTTTTTTATGAATAAAATTTCTTTGTATGTACTATTTGTTTTTTGTTTTTATACCCGCCTACCCAAAGGGTAGAAGGGTATTATGGCTTTGTGCCGACCGAAAATGTATGTAACAGGCAGAAGGAAGCATCTCCGACCCCATAAAGTATATATATTCTTGATAAGCGTCAACAGCCGAGACGATATAGCCATGTCCGTCTGTCCGTCTGTCCGTCTGTCCGTATGAACACCTAGATCTCAGAGACTATAAGAGATAGAGCAACAAATTTTTCGCGACAGTGTGTCTTATTGTTGCACGCAGATCAAGTTTGTTTTTGATTTTGGCCACGCCCCCTCCCGCCCCCGTAAATCGAATAAAACCGAATTGCAAGCGTCGTTTTAAACCTAGAACGTTCAATTTTGGTACGCACAATACTAATCACCATCTTAATGATCTCTGCGAATTTGGTTACAATCGGATAAAAAACACAGAAGTTATTAAGATATTACTTTTATAAGGCGTTACCACGTGCAACTGCTAGTGCTGCCTAGTTAGTTGCTATGACACTCCGCGACATAATAATGGTGTTCAATAAACCAACTAAAGTGCCGCCAAGCTAATAACTTCGAACAAAGAAAATTTTGATATATTATTTTGGTATTTTTAGTATATTTTGTTTTAGTAGTATTTTTATAGTATTATATAAATATAATATTTTGATGGTAAAATTGGGTGGCGGGTATCTCACAGTCGAGCAAACTCGACTGTAGCTTTCTTACTTGTTGGTACTTATTATTGTAATGTTATTGTTATCGTTTAGGTCTGCTATTGTATAGGGACCTACATATTTAAAATCTAATTTATGTCCTACCTCGTTTCTTAATAAGATCTCTCCTACTGCTAAATCTATTTCATTTACTTTTAAATCGTAATTCTCTTTATTTCTAACCTTATGCTCTTCAAGCATTCTTATTGCTCTAGCATATGCTATCTCTAGCCTATATTTACTTTATTTTATATAGTTATATATGTTATAATTAGGTTCTATGCTATGTACGCTATTGAAATGTTTTGGTAGATTACTGGTTCTACCAAAAACTAGTTCATATGGACAATAATTAAGTGCCATAGATGGTGTAGTGTTGAAGCAGTAAGTGAAATATTGAAGCCATTCGTCCCAATCAGTTTTATCAACCGATATGTATGATCTTACGTATTCATTTAGGGTTCTATGACTTCTTTCAACTGCTCCAACTATCTGGTGACGATGTGCAGTTGATGTTATGTTTTTTATTTTTAATAACTTGCACAAATCAGTAATTATTGAGTTTTTATATTCTGTACCCATGTCCGTAATGAATGTTTTCATTGGACCGTACCTTAGAATGAAAGACTCAAATATAGTTTTAGCTATGGTATTCGCACTTTTGTTAGGTACAGGTATGGTAACTAAATACTTGGTTTTAAGTCACATATTAGAGTGACTGCATATTCATTGCCATTTTCTGATTTTGGTAGTGGATCAATTGGGTCTACTATCACCCTATCAAAGGCTTTTTCAGGGGTCTCTGTTATTACCATTTGGGTTTTGGTATGCTTAGTGACTTTAGCTTTTTGGCATTTTTGACATTTTATTATGTACTCTCTTATGTACTTATACATATTTTTCCAATAATAAAATCTCTGTACTTTGGCCAAAGTTTTTGAAATGCCTGAATGACCTCCCTGTATTGGATCGTCATGTAGTGTAGACAATATAGCTTATTTTTCTTTATCTATATTTATTATGGTTACCGGCGACCTGAGTAAAGCTACTCTTATTGTTTTCAATATTTAATTGCCCATAATTTTGAAATTATCAATGGATACTTGTTCAAAGATATTTTCCCACGGTGCCATTTTGAGTGGCTGATTTCATATATACCGGCTTGCAGTTCAAGCCTTTGGAAAAATTGACCTAAGTCAAGGACTCCATTAGTATATAGATCGCTAACTTCATATCTTGCAGTAATTTTTCTAACATGTTTAAAATAACACATCATATTATTTACATGCAAGGTCACTACTTTACGTACTTCGTCATTGTTTATGACTTCGTATACGTTGGGCATTGAAGCTTTTTCTGGAGTTTGCTTATGCAAATCTACCTGTTCGTTTTCTGCGCATCATTTTTGTCTACTTTGATATCTCGTAGTGACTTTTAAAATGTTTCCGGTTATTTCTTGTAGCTCTTTGATGGTTATTCTTGATAACGCATCCGCTACGTAATTGTCTTTACCCCTTAGATACTCAACTGTAAAATTATATTCCTCTAATTCAAGCCGTATTCTGGTTAGTTTCGAACTGGGATTTACCATTGAGAATAAATATGTCAATGGTCTATGATCTGTTTTCACAGTGAAATGCTTTCCGTAAATATACGGTCTGAAATATACTATAGCCCAATGAATTGCTGCTATTTCTTGGTCTGTTGTACTTTTATTACTTTCCCCTTTTGTAAAAGATCTTGATGCATAAGCATAAGTGGCCATTATGGTTTTGAGTTAAAACTGTGCCACACGCTTGCTTACTTGCATCTGTTATTATGCAAAATTCTTTGCTGAAATCTGGGTACTGCAAGAGTGTTGGGTTTATTAGTTCTGACTTTAAATACATGAATGCGATTTTGCATTCATCTGTCCACTCAAGTGGAACATTCTTTTTACATAACCGTATTATGTGCCGCGAATAGTCGGCAAAATTTTTAATAAAACGTCTGTAATAGTTGCAAAATGCTACAAAACGTCTAGCGCAATCCGCATCGTGAGGAACTGGATAGTTCTGAATGACATCATACTTTTTGTCCGGCAAAATTCCTTTGTCAGTGCATTTGTGTCCCAAAAATGTGACTTCATGCCTGAAAAATGAACATTTTTCAGGGTGTAATTTTAGGTTGTATTCCCTGCATTTGTCAAAAACTTCAGTTAGGTTTTTAATCATATGCTTTTCGGAACAACCGATGACTATTATGTCATCCATATAAAGGAATGCATGAGACGGTTCTATTCCAGAGAATGCTATTGTCATCATCCTTTGGAATGAATTAGGCGCTATTTTTAAACAAAATGGCAATCGCGTGAAACGATACGAGCCATTATTGGTTGAGAATGATGTTATATCTCTTGATCTTTTATCTAATTCAATTTGGTGAAAACCTGACATTAAGTCAAGACATGAAAATTTTTTGGCTTGAATTTCTTCTACCTGACTATGAGGACTTCTATAATTCTTGATATATACGGGCTCATCATCCTTTAATCTCAATTGTTGTTTATAGAAATTATTAACCGTTATAGGTTCTGATTCTAATGCAAATATATCTGTATATTTGCTACATATATTCTCTAATTGTGGCTTAAATTGTTTTGGGAAATTCTTCTTTAATTAAGATATGACAGTGATTTTTCTATCTTTGCTATTTGTTTGAACTACATCGTAGTTCGAGAGTGACTCATATTTCAAATTATTTATGTTGACCAACTGGTCAGAATCTGTTGTATTTAAAATTCGGACAAATGTTTTATTGGACGTTGCAATTGAATTTGCAATAAAAATACCGGCTTGAATTTCTAGGTTTGGAATTAAAATATTGTCATCTTTTGATGATATTATTATGGTTGTACAACTTGGGATCTTGCTGGCAATAGGGTTGTGTTATTGCCAGAACTGTATGTTATAGGGACATCAATTAAAATTTTTTTCAAATTATTTGGTCTAATTATAAACTAATCTTCTGTTGGTTTGAAGTCAATTAAACAATTATATTTTTTAATGAAATCTAGTCCTATTATTCCATCACATGGGATTGGGAAATTTTGATTTACTAAATGAAAGTCGTGAGGAATAATATATCTACCTGACTGTATCTCAATAAAGGTTTGTCCTAGGGACTGGATCTTGTCTTTGCTTATGCCTTGAATATTTATTTTATTATTTGTAAAAATTTCTGAAAACTTGGCAGAATTCTCTTTGAGAATAGAGATATCTGCACCTGTGTCTAGAAGGAAAACAAGGTTTGCACCTGTTTCGACATGAATAAATGTTGTAAATATATTGAGATGATGACGAGTTGAGTTGATGGCGTATATCTTGCAGTCGCTGTTTACTGGGTACCTATGGGCTGTTGAGAGTTTCCCGTCTCTTGGGTTACTCTAACATTATCATTCTGTGTAGTCTGGTTATTATTGCGGCCTCTATTTGAATTGTTCCGGCCTCTATTATTGTTTCCATTATAACGGTTATTATTTCTGTTATTGCGGTTCTGATTGCCGTAATTATTATTATAATTTCCGTTATTGTAGTTGCCTCTATAATCATTGTTATTAAAGCTTCTACGTCGATTACCGATTACCCCTATTGCCAACACCACGGTTTGGCCTGTTACCTCTAAAGTACATTACTTTATTGATGTCACCGGTAATTCTTGTACTGGTTCTAATGTATGCGCTGATCGCTGCATCCATAGTGGTACAAGTTCCTGTCTCTAGCACTGTTTTGATACTCTCGTGCTCTGCACGTTTGATCATAGTGTCTATTGCCTTTCTAGTACTTAGAGTGGTGGCATGTTCCATAGGGATACCCTCATCTATAAAGGAGGATTCCAATAGTTTTCTTAATTTATCAACTTCATCGGTAAACTGCGTTACAGTTTTACCTCTTTGTTGAACTGTAGCCAGTTTTGCTTTGACATTCTGTGATGTCTCACCGCCAATTACTGACTGTAGCTTGTTGATAATAGCCTGTAGTGTAGATTCATTTTGCACTGAGTTCAAGGTTGTGTCAATTATTTTGGTCTTAATTACCTGAACTGCAATGTCTTCATAGGGACCCTTAGCTAAATCTACTAGACTTATTGCCATTACGAATCTTTGTAAATGGATCTTTTATCCATCAAATTCTGGCACAGCGCTAGAGACTTCCCTAATATAAGCCCTTATGGCTGCTGTCTGTTCTGCCATTATGTTACAAAAGTAGGCCTTTTGATAACAATAACATTAGAATTTAAACTTTTCAATCTTTTATTATATATATAAGTTAAGTGCCGCCGCCAGGATGGGTAGCCCCTGGGTGTCACTGTCTTCATTTTTACCTTGGTGATCTTGACATTCCGACAATGGTAGAATAAGTCGTTTGGTAGTTCGTTGTTTACGATCCGACAATAAGAATAAGTCGTTGATTATTTCTTCTTTACGATAAGTTCTTTATTCAAAGTTAAAAGATACAACGTCTTCAGCAGTTGAACCGATCCACAAGAATGTCTTTTGGCTCTTCAGCCAAGAACGTTGAGCCCTCGGTCACGCAGCATAAGTGCTTACCCAGCATAACGTGACTTCCGCTGTTGCAGTAGCGTTGGTAGCGCTGGCCCAGCGCTTTCGTAGTATGCCGGTGATATTCCGCTGACACCGCCACAGCATGACTCCCGTTGCTGCGGTAGCGTTGATAGCGCTGGCTCGGCGCCTTCGTAGTAGGTCGGCGGAATGTCGAAGTTGTGTCGGCGCTGACGCGAGGGGGGCAGCGATGACTGTGAGGCAGGAAACGCTCCACAAGTACTTGCAGAATTCCAATTGTGTGGTATGTGGGGCGAGGGGAGCGTTAGGCTGGTGTTAACTCCTCCCCACCTAAAGATCTGCGTCCCGCAGATTAGTGAAGCTTTGGTTGTATGGAAGTGGATTGCGATTCCATATCTGAAGCTAAATCGCCGAGCTTGGGTATCCCCTGTGTACTTGTCAACTTTTTCCATAGGAAGTATATCAGTACCAGGAGCACCAGGGCAAACGTTGCCTCGGTAAATAATGAAGCGAGCAACTCCAGAGACACGGTTGACATATTTTGTAGGTTCTTCAAGCTCACGTCATGTACGTATTCCATGACAGCTGGTAGTCGGTGGCCGTCACATGGGTAAGTACCGCCGGCAGGGGGATCAAATGGCTCTTGGAATAGCTGCTATAGCTTATCTTTGCAACGGCTGCCGTTTCATTGTCGAGCCGGATGATAAAGGAACCGGCTAAGTCGTAATCCCTCGTGGCAGTTGTTACCGTACCGTTGAAGTTCGTCAAGAACAGGATGTCGTCTTCGACCAGCTTCACCGTCTCCCTGTTATTTCTGAGATAAGCACACGATGCATGGCCACCCTTCAACAGTCGCGGGATGCAGCCCTCCTCTTCCAGCTTGAATAGGTCTTTCTCCTGGCAAACAGTGGTGTTGCCTATAGAGAGGCAGCCACCCAAAACGGTGTAAGTTTCGCTGTCATCCAGAGCCAGGTCGTCATACTCCAGAGCCACCTGCTTCCCATCGCAGATTGTTGGGTAAAGGTGTACTTGCCTATACGCCTACTCAAGCGCCTTGGGAAATACTAGCACATATAACAGCATCGTTCCGTTGGACAGGATGGATGGACGAGAGAACTCCACGGCTTCGATTGCATTCTGGTACGGGAGATTGTCGACTTCGTCTAGTATTGTCTCCAGTTCACCATGGTCGAGGAGATTGGTATTTACGACCCCAGTTTTCGCCAACTGGCATGCTCTGGCAATTTCTTTCGCCTGGCCCGCCAGAATAATGGCCTTATGCAGGATCGTCGTAGTTGTTTTGCGCATCCCCTTCCATTGAATTCAACCGTGAGATGATGTTGTTGATGTTCCCGACCATTTCGTGGGTCGCATCGAACAAGCGGGTATTGATTCTGATCTGCTGGTTATTGTTTCTCGCTTCCGTGTCTTGTTCCTTCAAAATCGCGTTCCAGTCTGTGGCGTCTGGTGACCCAGCCACCCATTTCCAATTTGAAGACGCCATTGACACGCCAAATGCTACCCTGTTGTATCGGTACTACGGGGCTTCGTACTTAAAAATTTGGATTGCGCTTATTACCTGGACTAGGGCCAAGCTTATAATTTTTAGGAAGGGAAAGGTTTTACATTTAGGTTAATACAATATTACGATATTATAGTAGTGAAAGCGTGTTTACAGGTGTTGGTGATACAAGCTTAAATGTGTAATCGAACAAAGTTTTGTGAGTGTTTATCTGTGTTTTGATCTTAAGGTTATCTTAACGAGTGAGTGGACGTAAGGCTCGTGAAACGCACGTAACCCATCCAGTTCCCTCACTTCAATTTCGCAAATCCGATTTGTGGAAATTTTTCCCTGATCTGGTTCTAATTGTTACATTATTATCTTCATGCACTTTTTCGGTATAGTTTATTCTAGACGAACGGTCGAAAAAAATATCGGCTGGTTTCCGATTCGTTACTGAGTGGACGGAGGTATTATAGCGATCCACTGTTATCGGAACCAGTTCGACGGGTTTGAAGGTTGGGTGTTCACTTTTAAGACAACGATAAATTTCTAGGAATGTAGAATGGAATCTCTCGACTTGGCCATTTACTTCACTCTTTTGAGTTGGAGCATAATAAAGGTCAATGTCTAGAGACCGAAGGTAATTGAGCACTGTTGGGCATAGTAATCCCCGTTCATTGTCTGAAACTAAAACTTTAGGGGCAGTGAAATAGTGGAGAGCTTCTACCAGAGTTTCCCGCAAGTGTACGGATGATTTTGACTGCAAGTGAAAAAGTTTGGCGAACTTGCTGAATTTGTCTATGCAACTCAAGTAAAGCTTTTTTTCAAGTGTGAAAATGTCGATGTGAAGTATCTCAAATGGATAGTTAGGAACACGTGTAGGTTGTAGCTTTAGCTTGTTAGGGTGTCTCTCATATTTGTAAAGTTTACAACACTCGCACGGCGAAATTTGCTTGCGGATGATGCTAGACATCTGAGGGAAATAATACCTCTCCAGAAGCTGTAAGCGCACCTCCTTAACGCCCCTATGAGCTCTGCGATGTTCCTTTTCTATAACCTCACAGATCTCCTCAGGGTCTGACAGATCCGTTACCAACCTTTGCGTTATTCGAATTTTGAACGCGGCAAAATTCTCTAAGCACAGGCGTTGGAACGATGATAGGTAGATTTCGGGGATTTTAACCCCGTTAATCACCCAAGGCATAAGGTATCTTTTCAAAATCACGACTAAATCAGATAGAAGGCCGACCCCAACAGGAATAAGGTGACGTTCAAAGCCCCTAAGGGGTTGTTCGCACAAATATTCTGTCCGCTCGGGGTCAAAAACTAGTTGGTTTTGATAGACGTTAATGGGAGCTTCCACGTGAGGGAGCAAGTGAGATGAGTCCTCATCCGCACTATGCACGGAAGAGTCTCCCTCTGAGGCTGAGGCAACGTCCGAACAACACCGATCGAAGTAATGATTCACAGGAACTATTCGAGAAAGGCGTCAGCAACTACGTTAGATTTACCAGGCTTGTAGATGAGCACAGATGTTGTACTCTTCTATTCTTGCCTTCCAATGTTTAAGTTTGGCATTGAAATTCCTACTCCCTAGCGCAAAGGTCAGGGGTTGGTGATCTGTATAGACCTTGACTGACGCAGCGCCATACAAATACGACCTGAGGTTGTCTAGTGCCCAGACTATAGCAAGCATTTCTTTCTCTATAGTGGCATAATTTTGCTCGGTCTTCAACAAGGTCCGCGAGATATAAGCGATAGGTCGATCCTTGCTCTCAATGTCGTGAGACAATACGGCCCAAAGAGCATAATTGGATGCGTCGGTGGTCAAATGGAATAGCTTGCTGAAGTCTGGAAAAGCCAATACTTCGGACGAGGATAGGATGGTTTTCAAACCATCGAAAGCCTGTAAGGCTTGGTCGTCAAGTTCGACCGGAACCTTCTTAGATTGGTTGGCCTTAACACGCGCGGATTCTCCGCGGGTCAAATTGGTTAAAGGCTTGGCGATTTTAGCGTAATTGCGAATAAATTTTCTGTAGTAAGATGTCATGCCAAGGAAGCTCTTTAACTCCTTGACATTTGTAGGTGGTTTCATTTTAGATATAGCTTCCACCTTTTTCTTGTCCGCTCTGATCCCATCATGACTGACGATATACCCAAGGAATTCTATTTGGGTTGACAGGAATTGGGTCTTGGCTATATTAACTTGAAGTCTGGCCTTTTTAAGGCTCTCAAAAACCAAGCGAAGGTTAATCCAGTGGCTATCATAATCGTTACTAAAGACGATAAGGTCGTCAATGTATACATAGCATATTTTTCCGATGTGTTCTCGAAGAACATCATCGATAATTCGCTGGAAAATGGACGGGGCGTTTTTCAGCCCGAAAGGGAGGCGGAGGAATTCATATTTCCCGTTTAGGGTGGAGAATGCCGTTTTCGCGGTGTCGGACGGCTTCATGTGGATTTGGTGAAACCCCGAGGTCAAGTGTTGTAAAATATTTGGCTCCGCCAAGACTAGCCAAGGTGGAGTTTATATCCGGAATAGGATATATCGGAAATAGTGACGGCGTTCAAGCGTTTGAAATCAATGACTAGTCGCCATTGTTTCTCGCCATCGGGTTTTGGTTTCTTGGGCACTATCCAGATCGGAGAATTATATGGACGGCCGTATAATACCTTCATCAAGGAGTTCTCCAATCCACTTCAGAGCGCAAATTAGCTGGGTAGGGGTAACTTTTGGTGTAAATCGGATTTGGAGTGTTCACACGGATTTCGGCCCTTTCGCTAGTATCGACGGCCTCACCTGGCGACAAAGGGTCGAATAGGTGCGAGTATTCGTCGACCAATGCTTGTAAGGTTTGTCCCACTTCATCTGGATGTGTGGAATCCAGCAAAGAGTGGACGTTAAGGGACCTTTTGGCAAGAAGTGGCATCCGTATCCCATGGGATATCGTGAGGCAGTAGTTTTTCCTGTCAACTAGAGCCTTCAAGTCTTTGAGTGTGTCGTCCCCTATGATCCCATCGAAAGAAGTTAAGCCGGGGAGGACAAAAAAGGTAAGAGTTGAACTGTTCCCTAGTCGCTCAAAGAATTTGCCAACCACGCGGTGTGTTATTTTCACACTACCCGTAGCTGATTGGACGAAAAAGGGGGTTGGGAGGTCAGTGGAGCCGGCGGCGATTCTGGGGCTGATGAAATTTTTGTTCGCCGGTATCGATTAGAAATTGTAACTTAGCCCCATCCTTGTCCTCATACTCTAAGTATGGGATGCTTGAGAGGCCTCGGTCATAAAATTTGAGCCCTCTGTGCCTACTTCACGGTCATCGCTTCCTTCCGTGGCATCCTGATAAGGCATGCCATCATTTCCGGCACCGAGCTGGTCATAGTAGGGGTCGGACTGGCCTACCTCGCCATGTTCAACGGGAATGAGGCGCGAAAGATCTAAAGTAGGCTTCATGTGATAAAGTTTTGTTGCCCTTTGGAATGGGTTTTGGTATTCGGACGACGTTCTTTTCGGCCCATAACTCTCGTTCCGAGGGGTCCCATATCCAGAACGGTGTGACTGCCAAGACCTATTCGATTCCATCTTAACGGCAGGTCTTGAGCTCTGGAAGCGATTGTAGCTTTGAGGGCCACCATACCCAGTACCTAAAATGGGTCTAGCGTTCCCTTGATAGGAAGAAGTGAAACGAGGCGAGCCCGCGGCCGGTAAAATCGAGTATTCGGTGTGAAGCTTGGTGATGGGTGAAACTGGACCAAGGGACTTCCCCCGGGGGCGCCTACTTGCAGTTTCTTAGAGAAGGAGTACGCCTCTTGTAGGTCCTTCGGTCTGCGCATCACCAATAGTCTGGACGCATCGTTACTGACTCCTCGAATAAAGACTTCGAGAGCCTTTCCTCTAGCGCTTTCAGACATGACTCTGGCCCCCCATCGAGTAACCCATATCTTTTAATCCATTGATGATTAAAGAGAGGTGTTTATTTATCTCCAAATAAAACTCGTCCAAGGCTCTATTACCTTGGTTTAGTAAGCCCATCTGATATTCCAACGTTCTCACGTCACGTTTATCTGCGTAACTCATAGACAGGACTCTCTTAATCCCTTCCCAGTCATCATTCGGTATCCTACAGATGGCGAGAGCTTCTTCTACCTGGCCTATTACCCTCGACCTAATGTGACAGACTATTGATCGGTACATGGGCCTCCCCCTGATGACCTTGTAGTCGTCTAAAATTGCTTGCGCTCGGTTCATCCAAGAAGCAAATCTCTCGGGCTGACCTTCGAAGGTTTGAAGTTCCTTCACACAGTCCGGGAGCGTAAAGGTCTCCTTTAGCTCGAACTAGTTGCGCGCGCGAGTTACCATAGCTACCGCCCCCTCCTCCAAGACCCTCCAATGTTGATACATTGGAGACGGTTGACAACCACCCTGGATTTTCCTGGTCAGCAGAATTCTCGGGGCGTCGAACCGTTGATCACGCCACTCGAGAATTGCGACATTCGTCTGAACGGATGTTTACGAAAGAATGCAGACTCAGAGTCTCGGATGGCCCTTGGCAGAGTCTTCGCCTGGAGAACTGGATAGTATAGTCTTTAGCTCTGATATAGATTTCTTAAGCGAAAGTACATTTTATAACGAATAAATACAAATATTAAATCTTTGAACCAACATCAACTGCCTTTATCGTTTAAAGAGGAAAGCCACAGGATTGGGATTATTTACCAGCAGGAAAAACCCTCAACACAACCATTTGTAGAAGCTACACTGGTTACTGGCGCAGCCGAAACTACGAACCAAAAATGCTCTTTTGGCCTTTTCTGTAAGTAGGGTGTATAATATTGTGCCAATATGTAATTTCTCAAGTGAATGTGAGATGGAAAGAGATATTTTATTATGTGCAAATTAATAGAGAAAATGAATAATTCATCAAGCCAAAATACAGAAAATTCTGTAGCAGTCTTCAACAAGCTTGAGTCGAACAAGTTGGAATAAGCTGACTTCGATCAAGTTGACAACCAAAAGTGATCCGCGTGTGTGAGTTGGCAGGTTACGTGTTGCGTTTGCATTGTCTTGTTTCATGGCGATTCAAGCTTGCAACGTAATGTGTGCCTAATACAAGTGTGTTAAGTGTCCAAGAGTTTCGAAGTGTTGTGTACCGCAACTGTCGGACGTGAATTGTGTCATGGCGACTCAAACACGTTCGAGTTTGTGAGGTCGCAATACATGTGTGACAGCATATCATACTTAAGTTCGAAGTAATCGGATACGACAGCTGTGGTTTCGTTGGACACGTAATTGTTTCATGGCGATTCAACACGTTCGTTTCGAACTATATACAGCGAAACATACTGTATTGAGCTACTTCAAACCATCTATTTTATGACGAATATTTGGTGCGACACACACGCTCGATCATACTATCCAATCAAAATAAAGTTATATTTTGATTTAATTACAAATCATGTTACATACAAGTTAAAACAAGTATTGTATTTTCTCTTATTGAATAAATACTAAAGTACAACCATATTTACAGATGCATTTAAAAGAAACTGCTCCATCCCACTCGCACCTTTGATTAATACCTACAGCAACAACACCTACTACAACAACACCACTACACATCGAAGTTTTACACGCAAGCCTACACAAATTTTAAATAAGATTTATAAATCAACGTTCAATTAATTCAACACATTAGTTAAGAAACACAAGTCACAACATTAATAATCTAAGCTCTATATACACATACACATATACATTAAGAATTCGAAAACCCAATACACAATTCAATTCACACATATTTTAAATATTTTATAAGTTAACACACAGTAGTTTACTGTAAATTTAAATTTAGTTATTCAATTCCATTATCCAGAGCCAGCTAATGTCGAGGTTACAGAGTTCAGTTAAAAAACTGATTCCAAATACTAGAAGTAAAACAAGATTAAGTGCAAGTCTATCAGATATATCTGAGAACCAGTTAGAAGTCGTCCACACTCCAGCTAGACCTAGCCAAGATTCTCTTTTTAATATGAATTCTTCTGCAGGAACTTCTAATTCTAATCCTAATTCTCCTGTTCCGATGGTTAGCCCGGAGGACATCTGTGCAGCTTTACAAGTGCCAGATGGAATAAAAATGCTTATTCCTTTTGAAGGTAATCCGGTATACCTTAGCGAATTTATTAAACAAGTTGAGGAAATTTTGCTGATTATTAGAGGAACGGACAAGACCCCTTATGGACAATTTTTATTGAGAGCAATTAGGAGTAAGATTACTGGAGAGGCAAATAGAGTTTTAGTCACGGCTAGAATACAACTAAATTGGGACAATATTAAACAGACTCTTTTAAATAAGTTTGCGGATAAACGCAATGAGGACACATTGAATTTCGAACTACATAATCTTGTTCATAAAAAACTTTCGATTCACTATTTCTATGAGGAAATTTTGAGTATCAAAACAGCCTATTCAAGTATTACTGAAAACTCTATTTCGAATACGGCTTTAATTGAACAAAAAGAAGGGACCTTTTCTAAAACATGTCTCTATGTTTTCCTACAGGGAATCAAGGGACCCTTGGGATTAGCCCTAAGAGCCTGTAAACCTAAAGATTTACAGGAAGCATATGATTTTGCTATTAGGGAAAGGTACAACTTTTTACGTGAAAATAAAGAAAAAATCGAAAAACAGCCTTATAGAAATCAAGGAAAAAACTACTTACAAAATAATCGTAGGGAGGACGAGTATAAATCAAATCAAAGACAGTCTAATTATGACAATAGAAAGAATCAAACAAGTTATAATCAGGATGAGAGAGCACAGAAAAGATCGTATGACAATAGAAATTCTAATTATAAACAACGATCTTCTTCTAACAATAGAGAACCCTCGGGTAGTCGTAGGGCAATTATGCCAAAAGAGGAGACCAACGATAATAATAAGAGAAATCAAAGTTCCAATAACTTGGAAGCAAGTCAGAATCAAGAACAGTTACATAATATAGATGATTCGTTTTTTCCCAAAGAAGCCTCGCTAAACAAACCGGCTGCTTAGAAAAATTTGAAGTGGGTTCGCCGCTCCGTTTTATCCGTTTAGATCTAGCCCTTGGAAAATCATTAAAATTTTTGATAGACTCGGGTGCTACAACATCCTTTATTAATCCCGAATTGGTAAAAACCAAAGATCAAATTCAATTAGAAACACCGGTCAAAATAAAGACAGCCTTATGCAATCATTATGTAAACAACATGACTAGAATTAAACTTTTTAAACAATACAATAATAACGAACCTTATACCCTGTTGTTATTCAAATTTCATCAATATTTCGATGGTCTTTTAGGAATGAATGTATTGGAAAAATTAGAAGGAGTCGTAAATGTACCCCAAGAACGTTTAGTGACAAAATTTTTCATGTTCGAACTGCATAAACAGTTTAAACAACAGGCACAGCTTCTGTGCATTGAACATCAATCCAAAAATATTGTGAAAATTCCAGTCGACATTGATAATGGGACCTTTTGGTGTGATGATATTCGTTTAACGCAGGAGTTGTTCATCACTGGTGGTCTATACACGGCCTGTAACTATTACAGTTACATGGAAGTGGTAAACTACTCAAGTGAGGATCAACAACTGTATATGGAAACACTAATTGAAGTCACACGTTACAATGCAAATTATTTTATTGAAGTGAACACAATTATTGATCACGGTTCTATCATGCCTAAAGAACAAATATCTCAAAATGTTAATCTTAAAATTGAACACCTAAATCAAATAGAGAAGTCTGCTCTCAAAGAACTTTGCAACAAATTTCCAAATTTATTCTATAAGGACGGAGAAAAACTAACCTTTTCAAGTACAGTCAAACACAATATCCAGACAACCGACAACATTCCTCTATACGTCAGACCCTTTAGATACAGTCAGACAGAAAGAGTCGAAGTTTTCAAACAAGTTTCTAAAATGCTGGAACAGAATATCATTAAACACAGCCACTCACCATGGAGTGCACCAGTATTTCTAGTACCCAAGAAGAGCGATGGTGTAGCCGAAAAGAAATGGAGACTAGTGGTAAATTTCCGGGAGTTAAACGAGAAAACCATTAAAGACAGATATCCTATGCCAAATATCAATGACATATTGGATAGGATAGGAAGAGCTAGATATTTTTCGGCCTTAGATTTGGCCAGTGGGTATCATCAAATTGAAATGAACCCAGATGACGCTCCAAAAACTGCATTTTCAGCAGTGGGCGGTCATTATGAATTCTTGAGAATGCCCTTCGGACTATCAAATGCTCCAGCAACCTTTCAAAGGGTTATGGACAATGTGATAGCCGATTTTAATGGCAAGTTCTGTCTCATTTGTCTAGACGACATAATTGTATTTTCAGCCTCTTTAGTGGAACACATCTGTCATTTAAAACAAATTTTCGAAAAGCTCAAACAAGCAAATTTTAAACTTCAACCAGAGAAATCTGAGTTTATGCGCAAAGAAATCGAATACCTGGGTCACATCGTATCAGATGAAGGCATCAAACCTAATCCAACTAAAATTCTAGCCATTAAAGCTTTTCCGATGCCAAAGACGCAAAAGGAAATTAAATCATTCCTAGGATTGTTGGGTTATTACCGGAAATTCATTAAGGATTTCGCTAAAATAACAAAGCCTTTAACCCAACAATTAAAAGCAAACTCAGAAGTCAAAATCGATGAAAATTACATCAAAACTTTCAAATTTTGTAAAATCTATTGTGTAACGATCCCGTACTACAATATCCCGATTTCACCAAGCCGTTCATCTTAACAACGGATGCCAGTAATGTGGCACTCGGTTCTGTATTGTCACAAGGCCCTCTGGGTAGTGACAGACCTATAGCCTACGCTAGCAGGACATTATCTGAATCAGAATCACACTACTCTACAATAAAGAAAGAACTTTTAGCTATTGTTTGGTCGGTCAAATATTTTAGACCATATCTTTTCGGTCAAAAGTTTATTCTAGTGACAGATCACAAACCATTGGTTTGGCTCAAAAATTTAAAAGAACCAAATTCTTTGATGGTCAGATGGAAATTACAGCTTTTAGAATATGACTGCGACGTAATATATAAAAAAGGATCTTTAAACGTAGTAGCAGATGCACTTAGCAGAATAATCCTTGAAGTAAACACCAATGATATTCTTCGCATAAACACAGACATGGAAATTTTGACCTCAGACAAACCTTTAAACGAATTCAGGATTCAATGGATCCTAAAAGTGACGGAAATCGCTGAAAACACTAATGAAACCCCTTCTAAAGACAGGATTAGACGAGTAATAGGAAGACCCACCTTTGACGAAGCGATTATTGTAAATATATTGAAAGATCATTTAAAACCGAACAGAACACATGCTATTTACACCTCAGATCAAATCTTTGAGATTGTTCAACGTGTCTATGCAAAATTTTTCGCTCCAACCCAAATTTATAAATTAATCAGATGCAAATCATTTTTATAAGAAATTACAACACCCGAAGAACAGGTGGAATACATTTCCCAATACCATATTAAAAATAACCACAGAGGCATTGACGAAACTCAGCGTCACATAAGTCGCGAAGTCTATTTTCCAGCCACAAGGGCTGCAATTACTAGAATCATAAATAAATGCGACATTTGCCAAACCCAAAAATATGATCGCCAGCCTCAAGTTTTAGTTTTCCAAAAGACGGAAACTCCTAATAAACCAATGGATATAATTCATATTGATTTATACTCTATCAATGGAAAAACTATTCTAACGATCATTGATAAATTCTCCAAATTCGCTAATGGTTTTACGATTCCATCTAGAGATTTTATTAACATCACCAAACAAATGATGTTATTTTTCAAAAATCATGGTATTCCCAAAAAGATTGTATGCGATCAGGGTTCGGAATTTGCCGGACTTCTGTTCAAAGAGCTTTTTATAACGCTACACATAACCTCATTCCAACAATCTTCTAGTAATGCCCCTGTAGAAAGACTACATTCTTCCTTAATGGAAATCTATAGGATCATTTATGAAACGAAGAAAACCATGAAACTGACTTTAGATCATGAAGAAATTCTGACAGAAACTTTTATAACCTATAATAATGCGATTCACTCGGCAACCAAATTGACCCCGTACGAATTGTTCACGGGTCGAACGCACATTTTTGAGAAAGAATTCAACCCCACCAATCACCAAGATTATCTTAGAGAGCTACACGCCTTTAGGGACGAATTATACCCTAAAATTAAAGAAGAGTTGAACAAACAGATGTCCAAGAAAATAGACAACTTAAATAAAGACAGAAAGTCACTAGATAAAATTGAGGAAGGAGACGTGATTTTTAGGAAAGAAAATAGGAGAAATAAATTAACACCTAGATTTACCAAACACAAAGTGGCCAAAGACAATGGCCCAACTGTTATCACTACTAAAAGACAGAAAATTCACAAATCTAAAACCAAAAAGAGAGTTATTAATGGGAAATAATTCTTTTCTCCTCACAGGTTACCTCTGGCTTATGCCCAATTCCTAAATGTCCAGCAGATTAATAACAATGCTCCATTCGCGGAGATTAAACTGGGCCAGGCTAGGTTAACTCAAACAAGTAAGACGTTCGGTCACATAATTGACCTGAATCAATAATTAAGTAATACCAATGAATTACAGTCTAGTTTAGATCTTGTCAAAAACTTACCATATTCTGAGGGTACAGTGGATACCCTCCAAAAGAAAATTTATCAACTAAAAGATAGAATCTTATCACTCTGCCCCAAGAATCGAAAGAGGAGAGGGTTATTAAACGGACTTGGTTCCGCTATTAAGATAGTGACAGGAAACATGGATGCGAACGATGCTTCCGATATTGATAAGAAAATTGTATTGCTAACTGAGAAAGAAGAACAAATAGAAAATATGATTTTTACACAATTAGGAAATAATAAAAACATAATAATTAACTTCAAGAATCTTACAGAGCATCTAAATAAAGAACAGATGCAAATTCAAAACTACTTTAAAAATTTTAAGAATGGGATTCGAAAAGAAATTCAAGAAGAAGAATCTAAAATTTACTTGCTACAAATCCAAAACAAATTAAATAACAACATCGAACTACTGCAATCTCACATTAACAATGTGGCCGAGAGTATGCTCTTGGCCAAATTTAATATCATTCCTAAGTTTATCTTACCTATTTCCGAATTAAAATATGCCTTACAAATTATTCAACAACAAACAACAACAACAAATGTTAAAATTAATACTGAAGAAGAATTATACCGACTCTTAAATGTCGATGTGGAAACGAAAAATACAAAAATTATTTTTCACATTAAAATACCAATTTTCAAGAAAAATATTTTTAATATATCACACATTATATCACTTCCGTTTAATGGCACGTATTATATATCTCTACCTAAACTTATTATATATAACAATGAAATTAATAATATACTAAGTTTTTCCAAGAAATGCCCAAGAATTAACGACATGTACTTCTGCGAGAATTTAGAGGCCCAAAGTAATTTCATAAACAAGGAATACCTAAGAGATATGCTCTCGAAGAAAAACGCGAATTGTAAGGCAGAATGGTCGGACCAGGACACAAAAATCTTTCAACCCGAACAACACTGGATCATAGCGGTCAACAAACAACTTACCAAAGCGGAATCGAGCTGTTCCACTCCCTTCTCCATTAACGGGACAACAATAATTAACTACAATAACTGCTCGATCATGATCAACGAGATCATTTATGAGGACTCGGAGGTCTTTTTCCATGATGAGGTCGAAATGACCTTCCTCAAATTGGAAATATTACAATTAATGGTACGATGGACGACCTCAGTCTGGACGTATTATGAAATGGGAAGACGCCCAATCCAACATTCTTAGATTCAAGAAAACAACTGTGGATAAAAACACCCTCATAGTTATCTTGGTCGGCCTCGCTATTTTTACCATAACCTTCATCATATGGCGCACAAGAAGAATTACTTTCACCCCGTACCCTCCCGAGGTATCTTACGTGTCGTCAATTCCTTCCAATTCCAAGGGGGGAGGAGTTACCATAGCTACCGCCCCCTCCTCCAAGACCCTCCAATGTTGATACATTGGAGACGGTTGACAACCACCCTGGATTTGCCTGGTCAGCAGAATTCTCGGGGCGTCGAACCGTTGATCACGCCACTCGAGAATTGCGACATTCGTCTGAATGGATGTTTACGAAAGAATGCAGACTCAGCGTCTCGGATGGCCCTTGGCAGAGTCTTCGCCTGGAGAACTGGATAGTATAGTCTTTAGTTCTGATATAGACGTCTTAAGCGAACATTTATAACGAATAAATACAAATATTAAATCTTTGAACCAACATCAACTGCCTTTATTGTTTAAAGAGGAAAGCCACAGGATTGGGATTATTTACCAGCAGGAAAAACCCTCAATACAACCATTTGTAGAAGCTACACTGGTTACTCGCGCGTCAAAGGCACCTGAGGGGTAACCACCGGGTTACGGGCTTCGTTTTCAGCTTCTAAGGTGTTCATCCTACTATTAATTCTCTTCATATCTTCTTTATTCCAAGACACCTGGTCCTTGACCCCTGTCAGTTGGGTAAGGAGTACGTTTAATGTTTCGTTAATCTCCTCCATTTTAATAACTGCGGACCACTGTAATAAGCTTTTTGTTTTATTTAGCAAACGATGAAAATTGATTTAAAAACCTAATTGGATCTCTATTTTTCAATACAACCGGAACCACACTTGGTTTTAGGTAGGAGACGACGAGGCAATAGAGACTGATACAGACTGAAAGGCAACCGCACCGATTGACTACCGAAAGAGGAACCAAGATTTTTACTTTTTTTCGTTTTTATTTAAAAATATACAGCGAAATTAAAGCGAAGGCAAAACTGTAAGGCAATGACGTTTCGCTTACCCCTGATCCTCTATTTTACGTGTTGTATTGGATTTCCTTACAGGTGGCAAACTGTGTATCTGGTAAAATATAAAAATGTGTATTAGTAGATTTTTCAATACAGTTGGTTTTCTTTTCTTTTTAAATATTGATTCGTATTTTTCCCCTATTTGGGTTTTTTCTTGTGCAACCTTTTATGCAGTTTACAATTCTTATTCTTTTGAGTGCAATTTATTTCATTAGTATTCAAAATATATTCTTTTGTCTTGGGTGTTCAACGTGTGCTATGTGAGGTGTGGGTTCCTTTTTTTATTAATTCTTTAATTCGGGCACGGGGCGCGATGGGCCGTATTCATCCCTTTTGGCGACTGCCTACTAAGGTACGGTTGCCATACAGTACATTGGGCAGCCTTTCTGAGTGCATCCACACCTCTTGGCCTATCCAATGTACTGCCACTCACCACTTTATATTTCACTTTTGTTTCTGACGATCGAGAAACCGTCAAGCTTATTCGCTTTACTGAGTTATCGTTTTACTTATTGTGATAATGCAACCTTTTGCACCGGCGATGCGCGTGCTGTCGCTACGGTGGGTTGTTGCTTCTTTTCTGTGCATCAAGACCCGAAACGAGAGTTTTCATTAAATTTTCACTTCATCTAAAAAGATATTTGCTTTTTAACGCACTTAGCTTCTAACATTTAAACTTTACATATTTTAGAATTTCTTTTTTATTCACTCTCGTTTCAAATTTTGGCACTTCGTGATTTGGTTTTCCTGACGGGAAATTGAACCCCGGTCTCCCGCGTGACAGGCGGGGATACTGACCACTATACTATCGAGGAACCACTTTCCCACACTTTTCACTTTAAATTGCACATTTTATTGCCTCAATTTTTCTTTTTTCGCACAATTTTTAGTTTACTTTTAATTTCCCATACATGGGGTTATAATTCGTAGGTTTTGCATCGCACATTATTCGCACAAGTTCTTTTGCACTTTCAAAATTACTTTACTTAATCTCTTTGAGCCGTTCTTTTTAAAAATAACGGTCCCTGCTCGGGCGCCAGTTAAGTGCCGCCGCCAGGGTGGATAGCCGCTGGGTGGCACTGTCTTCATTTTTACCTTAGTGATCTTGACATTCCGACAATGGTAGAATAAGTCGTTTGGTAGTTCGTTGTTTACGATCCGACTATAAGAATAAGTCGTTGATAATTTCTTCTTTACGATAAGTTCTTTATTCAAAGTTAAAAGATACAACGTCTTCAGCAGTTGAACCGATCCACAAGAATGTCTTTTGGCTCTTCAGCCAAGAACGTTGAGCCCTCGGTCACGCAGCATAAGTGCTGACCCAGCATAACGTGACTCCCGCTGTTGCAGTAGCGTTGGTAGCGCTGGCCTAGCGCCTTCGTAGTATGCCGGTGATATTCCGCTAACACCGCCACAACGTGACTTCCGTTGCTGCGGTAGCGTTGATAGCGTTGGCTCGGCGCCTTCGTAGTATGTCGGCGATATACTATACCGCTGACACCACGGAATGTCGAAGTTGAGTCGGCGCTGACGCGAGGGGGGCAGGTGTACTCGCCTATACTCCTTGTCAAGCACCTTGGGAAATACTAGCACATATAACAGCATCGTTCCGTTGGACAGGATGGATGGACGAGAGAACTCCACGGCTTCGATTGCATTCTGGTACGGGAGATTGTCGACTTCGTCCAGTATTGTCTCCAGTTCACCATGGTCGAGGAGATTGGTATTTACGACCCCAGTTTTTGCCAACTGGCATGCTCTGGCAATTTCTTTCGCCTGGCCCGCCAGAATAATGGCCTTATGCAGGATCGTCGTAGTTGTTTGCGTATCCCCTTTCATTGAATTCACCCGTGAGATGATGTTGTTGATGTTCCCGACCATTTCGTGGGTTGCATCGAACAAGCGGGTATTGATTCTGATCTGCTGGTTATTGTTTCTCGCCTCCGTGTCTTGTTCCTTCAAAATCGCGTTCCAGTCTGTGGCGTCTGGTGACCCAGCCACCCATTTCCATGCCGAGCCCAGCCAATCAATAGAGTGCTGTGGCGCGCCTGTTATTCTCCCAATTGTCTCCACTGTTTCGTTCAGGTAGTGAACCACCAAAGCTTCCGTTTTTCGGTCCGCTTTCTCCGTTGCCTCCCGTGATATTATGTCGATGGCCTTCAGTATTTCGTCCAAATCGATGACGTGCGCCAATTTGAAGACGCCATTGACACGCCAAATGCTACCCTGTTGTATCGGTACTACGGGGGCTTCGTACTTAAAAATTTGGATTGCGCTTATTACCTGAACTAGGGGCAAGCTTATAATTTTTAGGAAGGGAAAGGTTTTACATTTAGGTTAATACAATATTACGATATTATAGTAGTGAAAGCGTGTTTACAGGAGTTGGTGATACAAGCTTAAATGTGTAATCCAACAAAGTTTTGTGAGTGTTTATGTGTGTTTTGATCTTAAGGTTATCTTAACGAGTGAGTGGACGTAAGGCTCGTGAAACGCACGTAACCCATCCAGTTCCCTCACTTCAATTTCGCAAATCCGATTTGTGGAAAATTTTCCCTGATCTGGTTTAAATTGTTACATTATTATCTTCATGCACTTTTTCGGATCTGAACCTTGGTTTTTTCTTTGTTTTTATTTGCTTATTTGCAACAAAAACTTCATCCCCTGGGTTGTAAGATTTGGGCTCGCTCCTAGTTTTATTTCGAGCCATGATTGTTTTAATCTGGTTATGTTGAATTAGACCCCTTATATCCTCTAAGGTTGTCGTCAGAAATCCGTCAACCTCTGATAGTTTATTCTAGACGAACGGTCGAAAAAAATATCGGCTGGTTTCCGATTCGTTACTGAGTGGACGGAGGTATTATAGCGATCCACTGTTATCGGAACCAGTTCGACGGGTTTGAAGGTTGGGTGTTCACTTTTAAGACAACGATAAATTTCTAGGAATGTGGAATGGAATCTCTCGACTTGGCCATTTACTTCGCTTTTTTGAGTTGGAGCATAATAAAGGTCGATGTCTAGAGACCGAAGGTAATTAAGCACTGTTGGGCATAGTAATCCCCGTTCATTGTCTGAAACTAAAACTTTAGGGGCAGTGAAATAGTGGAGAGCTTCTACCAGAGTTTCCGGCAAGTGTACGGATGCTTTTGACTGCAAGTGAAAAAGTTTGGCGAACTTGCTGAATTTGTCTATGCAACTCAAGTAAAACTTTTTTTCAAGTGTGAAAATGTCGATGTATCTCAAATGGATAGTTAGGAACACGTGTAGGTTGTAGCTTTGGCTTGTTAGGGTGTCTCTCATATTTGTAAAGTTTACAACACTCGCACGGCGAAATTTGCTTGCGGATAATGCTAGACATCTGAGGGAAATAATACCTCTTCAGAAGCTGTAAGCGCACCTCCTTAACGCCCCTATGAGCTCTGCGATGTTCCTTTTCTATAACCTCACAGATATCCTCAGGGTCTGACAGATCCGTTACCAACCTTTGCGTTATTCGAATTTTGAACGCGGCAAAATTCTCTAAGCACAGGCGTTGGAACGATGATAGGTAGATTTCGGGGATTTTAACCCCGTTAATCACCCAGGGCATAAGGTATCTTTTCAAAATCACGACTAAATCAGATAGAAGGCCGACCCCAACAGGAATAAGGTGACGTTCAAAGCCCCTATGGGGTTGTTCGCACAAATATTCTGTCCGCTCGGGGTCAAAAACTAGTTGGTTTTGATAGACGTTAATGGGAGCTTCCACGTGAGGGAGCAAGTGAGATGAGTCCTCATCCGCACTATGCACGGAAGAGTCTCCCTCTGAGGCTGAGGCAACGTCCGAACAACACCGATCGAAGTAATGATTCACAGGAACTATTCGAGACAAGGCGTCAGCAACTACGTTAGATTTGCCAGGCTTGTAGATGAGCACAGATGTTGTACTCTTCTATTCTTGCCTTCCAATGTTTAAGTTTGGCATTGAAATTCCTACTCCCTAGCGCAAAGGTCAGGGGTTGGTGATCTGTATAGACCTTGACTGACGCAGCGCCATACAAATACGACCTGAGGTTGTCTAGTGCCCAGACTATAGCAAGCATTTCTTTCTCTATAGTGGCATAATTTTGCTCGGTCTTCAACAAGGTCCGCGAGATATAAGCGATAGGTCGATCCTTGCTCTCAATGTCGTGAGACAATACGGCCCAAAGAGCATAATTGGATGCGTCGGTGGTCAAATGGAATGGCTTGCTGAAGTCTGGAAAAGCCAATACTTCGGACGAGGATAGGATGGTTTTCAAACCATCGAAAGCCTGTAAGGCTTGGTCGTCAAGTTCGACCGGAACCTTCTTAGATTGGTTGGCCTTAACACGCGCGGATTCTCCGCGGGTCAAATTGGTTAAAGGCTTGGCGATTTTAGCGTAATTGCGAATAAATTTTCTGTAGTAAGATGTCATGCCAAGGAAGCTCTTTAACTCCTTGACATTTGTAGGTGGTTTCATTTTAGATATAGCTTCCACCTTTTTCTTGTCCGCTCTGATCCCATCATGACTGACGATATACCCAAGGAATTCTATTTGGGTTGACAGGAATTGGGTCTTGGCTATATTAACTTGAAGTCTGGCCTTTTAAGGCTCTCAAAAACCAAGCGAAGGTTAATCCAGTGGCTATCATAATCGTTACTAAAGACGATAAGGTCGTCAATGTATACATAGCATATTTTTCCGATGTGTTCTCGAAGAACATCATCGATAATTCGCTGGAAAATGGACGGGGCGTTTTTCAGCCCGAAAGGGAGGCGGAGGAATTCATATTTCCCGTTTAGGGTGGAGAATGCCATTTTCGCGGTGTCGGACGGCTTCATGTGGATTTGGTGAAACCCCGAGGTCAAGTGTTGTAAAATATTTGGCTCCGCCAAGACTAGCCAAGGTGGAGTTTATATCCGGAATAGGATATATCGGAAATAGTGACGGCGTTCAAGCGTTTGAAATCAATGACTAGTCGCCATTGTTTCTCGCCATCGGGTTTTGGTTTCTTGGGCACTATCCAGATCGGAGAATTATATGGACGGCCGTATAATACCTTCATCAAGGAGTTCTCCAATCCACTTCAGACCGCAAATTAGCTGGGTAGGGGTAACTTTTGGTGTAAATCGGATTTGGAGTGTTCACACGGATTTCGGCCCTTTCGCTAGTATCGACGGCCTCACCTGGCGACAAAGGGTCGAATAGGTGCGAGTATTCGTCGACCAATGCTTGTAAGGTTTGTCCCACTTCATCTGGATGTGTGGAAGGTAGCAAAGAGTGGACGTTAAGGGACCTTTTGGCAAGAAGTGGCATCCGTATCCCATGGGATATCGTGAGGCAGTAGTTTTTCCTGTCAACTAGAGCCTTCAAGTCTTTGAGTGTGTCGTCCCCTATGATCCCATCGAAAGAAGTTAAGCCGGGGAGGACAAAAAAGGTAAGAGTTGAACTGTTCCCTAGTCGCTCAAAGAATTTGCCAACCACGCGGTGTGTTATTTTCACACTACCCGTAACTGATTGGACGAAAAAGGGGGTTGGGAGGTCAGTGGAGCCGGCGGCGATTCTGGGGCTGATGAAATTTTTGTTCGCCGGTATCGATTAGGAATTGTAACTTAGCCCCATCCTTGTCCTCATACTCTAAGTATGGGATGCTTGAGAGGCCTCGGTCATAAAATTTGAGCCCTCTGTGCCTACTTCACGGTCATCGCTTCCTTCCGTGGCATCCTGATAAGGCATGCCATCATTTCCGGCACCGAGCTGGTCATAGTAGGGGTCGGACTGGCCTACCTCGCCATGTTCAACGGGAATGAGGCGCGAAAGATCTAAAGTAGGCTTCATGTGATAAAGTTTTGTTGCCCTTTGGAATGGGTTTTGGTATTCGGACGACGTTCTTTTCGGCCCATAACTCTCGTTCCGAGGGGTCCCATATCCAGAACGGTGTGACTGCCAAGACCTATTCGATTCCATCTTAACGGCAGGTCTTGAGCTCTGGAAGCGATTGTAGCTTTGAGGGCCACCATACCCAGTACCTAAAATGGGTCTAGCGTTCCCTTGATAGGAAGAAGTGAAACGAGGCGAGCCCGCGGCCGGTAAAATCGAGTATTCGGTGTGAAGCTTGGTGATGGGTGAAACTGGACCAAGGGACTTCCCCCGGGGGCGCCTACTTGCAGTTTCTTAGAGAAGGAGTACGCCTCTTGTAGGTCCTTCGGTCTGCGCATCACCAATAGTCTGGACGCATCGTTACTGACTCCTCGAATAAAGACTTCGAGAGCCTTTCCTCTAGCGCTTTCAGACATGACTCTGGCCCCCCCATCGAGTAACCCATATCTTTTAATCCATTGATGATTAAAGAGAGGTGTTTATTTATCTCCAAATAAAACTCGTCCAAGGCTCTATTACCTTGGCTTAGTAAGCCCATCTGATATTCCAACGTTCTCACGTCACGTTTATCTGCGTAACTCATAGACAGGACTCTCTTAATCCCTTCCCAGTCATCATTCGGTATCCTACAGATGGCGAGAGCTTCTTCTACCTGGCCTATTGCCCTCGACCTAATGTGACAGACTATTGATCGGTACAAGGGCCTCCCCCTGATGACCTCGTAGTCGTCTAAAATTGCTTGCGCTCGGTTCATCCAAGAAGCAAATCTCTCGGGCTGACCTTCGAAGGTTTGAAGTTCCTTCACACAGTCCGGGAGCGTAAAGGTCTCCTTTAGCTCGAACTAGTTGCGCGCGCGAGTTACCATAGCTACCGCCCCCTCCTCCAAGACCCTCCAATGTTGATACATTGGAGACGGTTGACAACCACCCTGGATTTTCCTGGTCAGCAGAATTCTCGGGGCGTCGAACCGTTGATCACGCCACTCGAGAATTGCGACATTCGTCTGAACGGATGTTTACGAAAGAATGCAGACTCAGAGTCTCGGATGGCCCTTGGCAGAGTCTTCGCCTGGAGAACTGGATAGTATAGTCTTTAGTTCTGATATAGACGTCTTAAGCGAAAGTACATTTTATAACGAATAAATACAAATATTAAATCTTTGTACCAACATCAACTGCCTTTATTGTTTAAAGAGGAAAGCCACAGGATTGGGATTATTTACCAGCAGGAAAAACCCTCAACACAACCATTTGTAGAAGCTACACTGGTTACTGGCGCAGCCGAAACTACGAACCAAAAATGCTCTTTTGGCCTTTTCTGTAAGTAGGGTGTATAATATTGTGCCAATATGTAATTTCTCAAGTGAATGTGAGATGGAAAGAGATATTTTATTATGTGCAAATTAATAGAGAAAATGAATAATTCATCAAGCCAAAATACAGAAAATTCTGTAGCAGTCATCAACAAGCTTGAGTCGAACAAGTTGGAATAAGCTGACTTCGATCAAGTTGACAACCAAAAGTGATCCGCGTGAGTGAGTTGGCAGGTTACGTGTTGCGGTTGCATTGTCTTGTTTCATGGCGATTCAAGCTTGCAACGTAATGTGTGCCTAATACAAGTGTGTTAAGTGTCCAAGAGTTTCGAAGTGTTGTGTACCGCAACTGTCGGACGTGAATTGTGTCATGGCGACTCAAACACGTTCGAGTTTGTGAGGTCGCATTACATGTGTGACAGCATATCATACTTAAGTTCGAAGTAATCGGATACGACAGCTGTGGTTTCGTTGGACACGTAATTGTTTCATGGCGATTCAACACGTTCGTTTCGAACTATATACAGCGAAACATACTGTATTGAGCTACTTCAAACCATCTATTTAATGACGAATATTTGGTGCAACACGCACGCTCGATCATACTATCCAATCAAAATAAAGTTATATTTTGATTTAATTACAAATCATGTTACATACAAGTTAAAACAAGTATTGTATTTTCTCTTATTGAATAAATACTAAAGTACAACCATATTTACAGATGCATTTAAAAGAAACTGCTCCATCCCACTCGCACCTTTGATTAATACCTACAGCAACAACACCTACTACAACAACACCACTACACATCGAAGTTTTACACGCAAGCCTACACTAATTTTAAATAAGATTTATAAATCAACGTTCAATTAATTCAACACATTAGTTAAGAAACACAAGTCACAACATTAATAATCTAAGCTCTATATACACATACACATATACATTAAGAATTCGAAAACCCAATACACAATTCAATTCACACATATTTTAAATATTTTATAAGTTAACACACAGTAGTTTACTGTAAATTTAAATTTAGTTATTCAATTCCATTATCCAGAGCCAGCTAATGTCGAGGTTACAGAGTTCAGTTAAAAAACTGATTCCAAATACTAGAAGTAAAACAAGATTAAGTGCAAGTCTATCAGATATATCTGAGAACCAGTTAGAAGTCGTCCACACTCCAGCTAGACCTAGCCAAGATTCTCTTTTTAATATGAATTCTTCTGCAGGAACTTCTAATTCTAATCCTAATTCTCCTGTTCCGATGGTTAGCCCGGAGGACATCTGTGCAGCTTTACAAGTGCCAGATGGAATAAAAATGCTTATTCCTTTTGAAGGTAATCCGGTATACCTTAGCGAATTTATTAAACAAGTTGAGGAAATTTTGCTGATTATTAGAGGAACGGACAAGACCCCTTATGGACAATTTTTATTGAGAGCAATTAGGAGTAAGATTACTGGAGAGGCAAATAGAGTTTTAGTCACGGCTAGAATACAACTAAATTGGGACAATATTAAACAGACTCTTTTAAATAAGTTTGCGGATAAACGCAATGAGGACACATTGAATTTCGAACTACATAATCTTGTTCATAAAAAACTTTCGATTCACTATTTCTATGAGGAAATTTTGAGTATCAAAACAGCCTATTCAAGTATTATTGAAAACTCTATTTCGAATACGGCTTTAATTGAACAAAAAGAAGGGACCTTTTCTAAAACATGTCTCTATGTTTTCCTACAGGGAATCAAGGGACCCTTGGGATTAGCCCTAAGAGCCTGTAAACCTAAAGATTTACAGGAAGCATATGATTTTGCTATTAGGGAAAGGTACAACTTTTTACGTGAAAATAAAGAAAAAATCGAAAAACAGCCTTATAGAAATCAAGGAAAAAACTACTTACAAAATAATCGTAGGGAGGACGAGTATAAATCAAATCAAAGACAGTCTAATTATGACAATAGAAAGAATCAAACAAGTTATAATCAGGATGAGAGAGCACAGAAAAGATCGTATGACAATAGAAATTCTAATTATAAACAACGATCTTCTTCTAACAATAGAGAACCCTCGGGTAGTCGTAGGGCAATTATGCCAAAAGAGGAGACCAACGATAATAATAAGAGAAATCAAAGTTCCAATAACTTGGAAGCAAGTCAGAATCAAGAACAGTTACATAATATAGATGATTCGTTTTTTCCCAAAGAAGCCTCGCTAAACAAACCGGCTGCTTAGAAAAATTTGAAGTGGGTTCGCCGCTCCGTTTTATCCGTTTAGATCTAGCCCTTGGAAAATCATTAAAATTTTTGATAGACTCGGGTGCTACAACATCCTTTATTAATCCCGAATTGGTAAAAACCAAAGATCAAATTCAATTAGAAACACCGGTCAAAATAAAGACAGCCTTATGCAATCATTATGTAAACAACATGACTAGAATTAAACTTTTTAAACAATACAATAATAACGAACCTTATACCCTGTTGTTATTCAAATTTCATCAATATTTCGATGGTCTTTTAGGAATGAATGTATTGGAAAAATTAGAAGGAGTCGTAAATGTACCCCAAGAACGTTTAGTGACAAAATTTTTCATGTTCGAACTGCATAAACAGTTTAAACAACAGGCACAGCTTCTGTGCATTGAACATCAATCCAAAAATATTGTGAAAATTCCAGTCGACATTGATAATGGGACCTTTTGGTGTGATGATATTCGTTTAACGCAGGAGTTGTTCATCACTGGTGGTCTATACACGGCCTGTAACTATTACAGTTACATGGAAGTGGTAAACTACTCAAGTGAGGATCAACAACTGTATATGGAAACACTAATTGAAGTCACACGTTACAATGCAAATTATTTTATTGAAGTGAACACAATTATTGATCACGGTTCTATCATGCCTAAAGAACAAATATCTCAAAATGTCAATCTTAAAACTGAACACCTAAATCAAATAGAGAAGTCTGCTCTCAAAGAACTTTGCAACAAATTTCCAAATTTATTCTATAAGGACGGAGAAAAACTAACCTTTTCAAGTACAGTCAAACACAATATCCAGACAACCGACAACATTCCTCTATACGTCAGACCCTTTAGATACAGTCAGACAGAAAGAGTCGAAGTTTTCAAACAAGTTTCTAAAATGCTGGAACAGAATATCATTAAACACAGCCACTCACCATGGAGTGCACCAGTATTTCTAGTACCCAAGAAGAGCGATGGTGTAGCCGAAAAGAAATGGAGACTAGTGGTAAATTTCCGGGAGTTAAACGAGAAAACCATTAAAGACAGATATCCTATGCCAAATATCAATGACATATTGGATAGGATAGGAAGAGCTAGATATTTTTCGGCCTTAGATTTGGCCAGTGGGTATCATCAAATTGAAATGAACCCAGATGACGCTCCAAAAACTGCATTTTCAGCAGTGGGCGGTCATTATGAATTCTTGAGAATGCCCTTCGGACTATCAAATGCTCCAGCAACCTTTCAAAGGGTTATGGACAATGTGATAGCCGATTTTAATGGCAAGTTCTGTCTCATTTGTCTAGACGACATAATTGTATTTTCAGCCTCTTTAGTGGAACACATCTGTCATTTAAAACAAATTTTCGAAAAGCTCAAACAAGCAAATTTTAAACTTCAACCAGAGAAATCTGAGTTTATGCGCAAAGAAATCGAATACCTGGGTCACATCGTATCAGATGAAGGCATCAAACCTAATCCAACTAAAATTCTAGCCATTAAAGCTTTTCCGATGCCAAAGACGCAAAAGGAAATTAAATCATTCCTAGGATTGTTGGGTTATTACCGGAAATTCATTAAGGATTTCGCTAAAATAACAAAGCCTTTAACCCAACAATTAAAAGCAAACTCAGAAGTCAAAATCGATGAAAATTACATCAAAACTTTCAAATTTTGTAAAATCTATTGTGTAACGATCCCGTACTACAATATCCCGATTTCACCAAGCCGTTCATCTTAACAACGGATGCCAGTAATGTGGCACTCGGTTCTGTATTGTCACAAGACCCTCTGGGTAGTGACAGACCTATAGCCTACGCTAGCAGGACATTATCTGAATCAGAATCACACTACTCTACAATAAACAATTTTAGCTATTGTTTGGTCGGTCAAATATTTTAGACCATATCTTTTCGGTCAAAAGTTTATTCTAGTGACAGATCACAAACCATTGGTTTGGCTCAAAAATTTAAAAGAACCAAATTCTTTGATGGTCAGATGGAAATTACAGCTTTTAGAATATGACTGCGACGTAATATATAAAAAAGGATCTTTAAACGTAGTAGCAGATGCACTTAGCAGAATAATCCTTGAAGTAAACACCAATGATATTCTTCGCATAAACACAGACATGGAAATTTTGACCTCAGACAAACCTTTAAACGAATTCAGGATTCAATGGATCCTAAAAGTGACGGAAATCGCTGAAAACACTAATGAAACCCCTTTTAAAGACAGGATTAGACGAGTAATAGGAAGACCCACCTTTGACGAAGCGATTATTGTAAATATATTGAAAGATCATTTAAAACCGAACAGAACACATGCTATTTACACCTCAGATCAAATCTTTGAGATTGTTCAACGTGTCTATGCAAAATTTTTCGCTCCAACCCAAATTTATAAATTAATCAGATGCAAATCATTTTTAAAAGAAATTACAACACCCGAAGAACAGGTGGAATACATTTCCCAATACCATATTAAAAATAACCACAGAGGCATTGACGAAACTCAGCGTCACATAAGTCGCGAAGTCTATTTTCCAGCCACAAGGGCTGCAATTACTAGAATCATAAATAAATGCGACATTTGCCAAACCCAAAAATATGATCGCCAGCCTCAAGTTTTAGTTTTCCAAAAGACGGAAACTCCTAATAAACCAATGGATATAATTCATATTGATTTATACTCTATCAATGGAAAAACTATTCTAACGATCATTGATAAATTCTCCAAATTCGCTAATGGTTTTACGATTCCATCTAGAGATTTTATTAACATCACCAAACAAATGATGTTATTTTTCAAAAATCATGGTATTCCCAAAAAGATTGTATGCGATCAGGGTTCGGAATTTGCCGGACTTCTGTTCAAAGAGCTTTGTGATCAGTATAATATAACGCTACACATAACCTCATTCCAACAATCTTCTAGTAATGCCCCTGTAGAAAGACTACATTCTTCCTTAATGGAAATCTATAGGATCATTTATGAAACGAAGAAAACCATGAAACTGACTTTAGATCATGAAGAAATTCTGACAGAAACTTTTATAACCTATAATAATGCGATTCACTCGGCAACCAAATTGACCCCGTACGAATTGTTCACGGGTCGAACGCACATTTTTGAGAAAGAATTCAACCCCACCAATCACCAAGATTATCTTAGAGAGCTACACGCCTTTAGGGACGAATTATACCCTAAAATTAAAGAAGAGTTGAACAAACAGATGTCCAAGAAAATAGACAACTTAAATAAAGACAGAAAGTCACTAGATAAAATTGAGGAAGGAGACGTGATTTTTAGGAAAGAAAATAGGAGAAATAAATTAACACCTAGATTTACCAAACACAAAGTGGCCAAAGACAATGGCCCAACTGTTATCACTACTAAAAGACAGAAAATTCACAAATCTAAAACCAAAAGAGAGTTATTAATGGGAAATAATTCTTTTCTCCTCACAGGTTACCTCTGGCTTATGCCCAATTCCTAAATGTCCAGCAGATTAATAACAATGCTCCATTCGCGGAGATTAAACTGGGCCAGGCTAGGTTAACTCAAACAAGTAAGACGTTCGGTCACATAATTGACCTGAATCAATAATTAAGTAATACCAATGAATTACAGTCTAGTTTAGATCTTGTCAAAAACTTACCATATTCTGAGGGTACAGTGGATACCCTCCAAAAGAAAATTTATCAACTAAAAGATAGAATCTTATCACTCTGCCCCAAGAATCGAAAGAGGAGAGGGTTATTAAACGGACTTGGTTCCGCTATTAAGATAGTGACAGGAAACATGGATGCGAACGATGCTTCCGATATTGATAAGAAAATTGTATTGCTAACTGAGAAAGAAGAACAAATAGAAAATATGATTTTTACACAATTAGGAAATAATAAAAACATAATAATTAACTTCAAGAATCTTACAGAGCATCTAAATAAAGAACAGATGCAAATTCAAAACTACTTTAAAAATTTTAAGAATGGGATTCGAAAAGAAATTCAAGAAGAAGAATCTAAAATTTACTTGCTACAAATCCAAAACAAATTAAATAACAACATCGAACTACTGCAATCTCACATTAACAATGTGGCCGAGAGTATGCTCTTGGCCAAATTTAATATCATTCCTAAGTTTATCTTACCTATTTCCGAATTAAAATATGCCTTACAAATTATTCAACAACAAAATGTTAAAATTAATACTGAAGAAGAATTATACCGACTCTTAAATGTCGATGTGGAAACGAAAAATACAAAAATTATTTTTCACATTAAAATACCAATTTTCAAGAAAAATATTTTTAATATATCACACATTATATCACTTCCGTTTAATGGCACGTATTATATATCTCTACCTAAACTTATTATATATAACAATGAAATTAATAATATACTAAGTTTTTCCAAGAAATGCCCAAGAATTAACGACATGTACTTCTGCGAGAATTTAGAGGCCCAAAGTAATTTCATAAACAAGGAATGCCTAAGAGATATGCTCTCGAAGAAAAACGCGAATTGTAAGGCAGAATGGTCGGACCAGGACACAAAAATCTTTCAACCCGACAACACTGGATCATAGCGGTCAACAAACAACTTACCAAAGCGGAATCGAGCTGTTCCACTCCCTTCTCCATTAACGGGACAACAATAATTAACTACAATAACTGCTCGATCATGATCAACGAGATCATTTATGAGGACTCGGAGGTCTTTTTCCATGATGAGGTCGAAATGACCTTCCTCAAATTGGAAATATTACAATTAATGGTACGATGGACGACCTCAGTCTGGACGTATTATGAAATGGGAAGACGCCCAATCCAACATTCTTAGATTCAAGAAAACAACTGTGGATAAAAACACCCTCATAGTTATCTTGGTCGGCCTCGCTATTTTTACCATAACCTTCATCATATGGCGCACAAGAAGAATTACTTTCACCCCGTACCCTCCCGAGGTATCTTACGTGTCGTCAATTCCTTCCAATTCCAAGGGGGGAGGAGTTACCATAGCTACCGCCCCCTCCTCCAAGACCCTCCAATGTTGATACATTGGAGACGGTTGACAACCACCCTGGATTTGCCTGGTCAGCAGAATTCTCGGGGCGTCGAACCGTTGATCACGCCACTCGAGAATTGCGACATTCGTCTGAATGGATGTTTACGAAAGAATGCAGACTCAGCGTCTCGGATGGCCCTTGGCAGAGTCTTCGCCTGGAGAACTGGATAGTATAGTCTTTAGTTCTGATATAGACGTCTTAAGCGAACATTTATAACGAATAAATACAAATATTAAATCTTTGAACCAACATCAACTGCCTTTATTGTTTAAAGAGGAAAGCCACAGGATTGGGATTATTTACCAGCAGGAAAAACCCTCAATACAACCATTTGTAGAAGCTACACTGGTTACTCGCGCGTCAAAGGCACCTGAGGGGTAACCACCGGGTTACGGGCTTCGTTTTCAGCTTCTAAGGTGTTCATCCTACTATTAATTCTCTTCATATCTTCTTTATTCCAAGACACCTGGTCCTTGACCCCTGTCAGTTGGGTAAGGAGTACGTTTAATGTTTCGTTAATCTCCTCCATTTTAATAACTGCGGACCACTGTAATAAGCTATTTGTTTTATTTAGCAAACGATGAAAATTGATTTAAAAACCTAATTGGATCTCTATTTTTCAATACAACCGGAACCACACTTGGTTTTAGGTAGGAGACGACGAGGCAATAGAGACTGATACAGACTGAAAGGCAACCGCACCGATTGACTACCGAAAGAGGAACCAAGATTTTTACTTTTTTTCGTTTTTATTTAAAAATATACAGCGAAATTAAAGCGAAGGCAAAACTGTAAGGCAATGACGTTTCGCTTACCCCTGATCCTCTATTTTACGTGTTGTATTGGATTTCCTTACAGGTGGCAAACTGTGTATCTGGTAAAATATAAAAATGTGTATTAGTAGATTTTTCAATACAGTTGGTTTTCTTTTCTTTTTAAATATTGATTCGTATTTTTCCCCTATTTGGGTTTTTTCTTGTGCAACCTTTTATGCAGTTTACAATTCTTATTCTTTTGAGTGCAATTTATTTCATTAGTATTCAAAATATATTCTTTTGTCTTGGGTGTTCAACGTGTGCTATGTGAGGTGTGGGTTCCTTTTTTTATTAATTCTTTAATTCGGGCACGGGGCGCGATGGGCCGTATTCATCCCTTTTGGCGACTGCCTACTAAGGTACGGTTGCCATACAGTACATTGGGCAGCCTTTCTGAGTGCATCCACACCTCTTGGCCTATCCAATGTACTGCCACTCACCACTTTATATTTCACTTTTGTTTCTGACGATCGAGAAACCGTCAAGCTTATTCGCTTTACTGAGTTATCGTTTTACTTATTGTGATAATGCAACCTTTTGCACCGGCGATGCGCGTGCTGTCGCTACGGTGGGTTGTTGCTTCTTTTCTGTGCATCAAGACCCGAAACGAGAGTTTTCATTAAATTTTCACTTCATCTAAAAAGATATTTGCTTTTTAACGCACTTAGCTTCTAACATTTAAACTTTACATATTTTAGAATTTCTTTTTTATTCACTCTCGTTTCAAATTTTGGCACTTCGTGATTTGGTTTTCCTGACGGGAAATTGAACCCCGGTCTCCCGCGTGACAGGCGGGGATACTGACCACTATACTATCGAGGAACCACTTTCCCACACTTTTCACTTTAAATTGCACATTTTATTGCCTCAATTTTTCTTTTTTCGCACAATTTTCAGTTTACTTTTAATTTCCCATACATGGGGTTATAATTCGTAGATGTTGTATCGCACATTATTCGCACAAGTTCCTTTGCACTTTCAAACTTACTTAACTTAATCTCTTTGGGCCGTTCTTTTTAAAAAGAACGGTCCCTGCTCCGGCGCCAGTTAAGTGCCGCCGCCAGGGTGGATAGCCGCTGGGTGGCACTGTCTTCATTTTTACCTTAGTGATCTTGACATTCCGACAATGGTAGAATAAGTCGTTTGGTAATTCGTTGTTTACGATCCGACAATAAGAATAAGTCGTTGATAATTTCTTCTTTACGATAAGTTCTTTATTCAAAGTTAAAAGATACAACGTCTTCAGCAGTTGAACCGATCCACAAGAATGTCTTTTGGCTCTTCAGCCAAGAACGTTGAGCCCTCGGTCACGCAGCATAAGTGCTGACCCAGCATAACGTGACTCCCGCTGTTGCAGTAGCGTTGGTAGCGCTGGCCCAGCGCCTTCGTAGTATGCTGGTGATATTCCGCTGACACCGCCACAGCGTGACTCCCGTTGCTGTGGTAGCGTTGATAGCGCTGGCTCGGCGCCTTCGTACTATGTCGGCGATATACTATACCGCTGACACCACGGAATGTCGAAGTTGAGTCGGCGCTGACGCGAGGGGGGCAGCGGCGACTGTGAGGCAGGAAACGCTCCACATCGACCAGTACTTGCAGAATTGCAAAATGGTATGTGGGGCGCTCCCCTCGCCCTGGCTGGTGTTAACTTATATCATTAAATGTAAAATTTTTTGAAATAGTTATTGTTTTACTTTATAATTGTACATTATCTAAGCCGTTAGCAGTGCTACGTTACTGTTTTCTTAGACACTTGTTGTGTAGTTTGTATATCTTCATCAATGAATTGGATACCATTATTAGAACGACAATTATTAATAGTATGGTTATCCAGAAGAAATCTGCATTTGATACTTCTACTTTATTAATTACATTTGCAGTGGAGTCCACTGTCTTCGTGTCTACAAGACCCATATTGGGTATACTAATTTTATTAGACAAAAAAATTTTCTACAGTGTCACATTTACTTATTCTATTTGTCTCTATGGACATTTAGTTCAGGAATTTTCTTATTATTTTTTTTGAATGATATATATATTAAATGTTACGCCTTGTGACGGGGAGACATCTTATATAATGAGCCTTAAGGGCAAATTTACATTTTTCCCTTCCTATAGTTTTTCTAAGAGGGCACGAAATGTCTCCCTTGTACATGTACAATATATTATATTAATGTATTTTTTAACAAAATGTCCCTGCCTATTGTGTAGCTAAAGGGGCACGAAATGTCATGCTCCCTTGTACGTGTATATTATATTTTTTTTAACCAGGTCTGGAACTGTTGTCCTCCTGTATGCCAGCTGGGCGTCGTCGGTTGTTGCACGCTGGCACTCCATCGCTGCTGTATTTTTAACTGTTGCTCGATGTTGTCGAAGGTTGAATGCATGTACCTTCACAACCGGGGAACCACGGTCCTCTGCAGTTTCCCGCGCAGCGCCGCGTTGGTTTTGGTAACGGTTGTGCTTGTGCTGGTGGTTCTGTTCGAATGTGTTTTTAATTAATCATTTTTTATTATTTGTGTATTTAAATCTGAGCAAGTTTGTGTGGCAGTTTTTCGTTCTTGTTTGAACTCTAGCAAGTAGTCTAGCTCTTCTTGGAGCGTTTGTGCAACTGACCAAGGTGGTGGTATCTGCTGTGCGTATAACAACCACTTCAAGTGGTCAATACGCGTCTTCAGCTATGTTGCGACACCCCCACGATGCTTGTCCATGCCAACACTAAACTCAACTCACTTAGATTTCTTGTGTTTTGTATCCATCCAGCGTTGTTGATTCCAATGCCCAGAGCTGCTGTTGTCGATGTCCAACGTTGCTGTTTTGTTGTTACTGTGTCTGTATTCTTGCAATTTTGCGGTTGCCCTGTAGAAGTCGCTTATCGTTGTGTTGTTTCTGTTTCTTCTTGTTATTCATTTTAATGTATTGTGTCATTTTCATCTTCGCATGCTTTTCCTGATAGTTGCTGCTTGCTGTTGCGTAATATAATATGTAATATATTGATGGTGTTGCTGTTGACAGTCCAACGTTGGACGACTGTCACGGTCGCCATGTAATATGTTCGTTTTTCGGGTTTTGCGGCGCTAGGCCGACTTTGATTTATTCACTTTTTATATTATGTTGAAGGCAGATATAGTTCCGCCCTTCAACACGGTCTGTTTCTTAATGTATCTTAGACATTTAAGTTAAGGCTCAATCGTATAGCTGCGCTGCCGGATACGCCAGCAGCGGAGCGGCTCTCTTACATATTTCTTAAATGTATACATATATGTCAAAAGAGAGAGAGAGAGTTATGCGCTTATATACTATGCATATGGTCAGCGTGGGAACACTGACTATGCATTTATGCTATTGGCCGTCAAGTGGGTGATCATGTTGCATCCGCACTTGGGCCCTACTGATTACACAAGCATTGCAACAAAGTGCTACGATGTGTTTGTGAATTTATTATAGGCGCATACTACAGTAGAGTCTCTCTATTATATATATTAATTTTCTACTCCTCCTACTCCTCCTCCGGGAATCATTTTAACCTTTAACCTTTAACCTTTAATCTTTAACCTTTAACCTTTAACCCTTAACCTTTAACCTTTAACCTTTAACCTTTAACCTTTAACCTTTAACCTTTAACCTTTAACCTTTAACCTTTAACCTTTCACCTTTAACCTTTAACCTTTAACCTTTAACCTTTAACCTTTAACCTTTAACCTTTAACCTTTAACCTTTAACCTTTAACCTTTAACCTTTAACCTTTAACCTTTAACCTTTAACCTTTAACCTTTAACCTTTAACCTTTAACCTTTAACCTTTAACCTTTAACCTTTAACCTTTAACCTTTAACCTTTAACCTTTAACCTTTAACCTTTAACCTTTAACCTTTAACCTTTAACCTTTAACCTTTAACCTTTAACCTTTAACCTTTAACCTTTAACCTTTAACCTTTAACCTTTAACCTTTAACCTTTAACCTTTAACCTTTAACCTTTAACCTTTAACCTTTAACCTTTAACCTTTAACCTTTAACCTTTAACCTTTAACCTTTAACCTTTAACCTTTAACCTTTAACCTTTAACCTTTAACCTTTAACCTTTAACCTTTAACCTTTAACCTTTAACCTTTAACCTTTAACCTTTAACCTTTAACCTTTAACCTTTAACCTTTAACCTTTAACCTTTAACCTTTAACCTTTAACCTTTAACCTTTAACCTTTAACCTTTAACCTTTAACCTTTAACCTTTAACCTTTAACCTTGAACCTTGAACCTTTAACCTTTAACCTTTAACCTTTAACCTTTAACCTTTAACCTTTAACCTTTAACCTTTAACCTTTAACCTTTAACCTTTAACCTTTAACCTTTAATCTTTAACCTTTAAAATTTAGGAAATGGATGAGGATGAAATGGGGAGGAGGAGGAGGAGGAGGAGGAGGAGATGGAGAATATGGGGGAGATGGAGGAGCAGGAGGAAGAGGAGATGGAGGAGGAGGAGAAGATGGAGGAAGAGGAGGAAATGGAGGAGGAGAAGGAGATGGAGGAAGAAGAGGAGATGGAGGAAGAGTAGGAGAAGGATATAGAAGAGGAAATGGAAGAGGAAATGGAAGAGGAAATAGAAGAGGAAATGGAAGAGAAAATGGAAGAGGAGATGGAAGAGGAAATGGAAGAGGAAATGGAAGAGAAAATGGAAGAGGAAATGGAAGAGGAGATGGAAGAAGAGGAGGAAATGGAAGAGGAGGAGATGGAGGAGGAGGAGGAGGAGATGAAGGAGGAGGAGGAGATGAAGAAGAAGGTGGAGATGGAGGAGGAGGAGGAGATAGAGGAGCAAATGGAGGAGGAGATGGGGAAGCAGATGGAGGAGGAGATGGAGGAGGAGATGGAGGAGGAGATGGAGGAGGAGGATGAGGAGGAGGATGAGGAGAAGATGGAGGAAGAGGAGGAAATGGAGGAGGAGAAGGAGATGGAGGAAGAGGAGGAGATGGAGGAAGAGTAGGAGAAGGATATAGAGGAGGAAATGGAAGAGGAAATGGAAGAGGAAATGGAAGAGGAAATGGAAGAGGAAATGGAAGAGGAAATGGAAGAGGAAATGGAAGAGGAAATGGAAGAGGAAATGGAAGAGGAAATGGAAGAGGAAATGGAAGAGGAAATGGAAGAGGAAATGGAAGAGGAAATGGAAGAGGAAATGGAAGAGGAAATGGAAGAGGAGATGGAAGAAGAGGAGGAAATAGAAGAGGAGGAGATGGAAGAGGAGGAGATGGAGGAGGAGGAGATGGAGGAGGAGGAGGAGGAGATGAAGGAGGAGATGAAGGAGGAGATGAAGAAGAAGGTGGAGATGGAGGAGGAGGAGGAGATAGAGGAGCAAATAGAGGAGGAGATGGGGAAGCAGATGGAGGAGGAGATGGAGGAGGAGATGGAGGAGGAGGATGAGGAGGAGGATGAGGAGAAGATGAAGGAGGAGGAGAAGATGGAGAAGGAGGAGGAGGAGATGGAGGAGGAGATAGAGGAGGAGGAGGAGATGGAGGAGACATTAAAATTAAATTCAAAGAAAGTTATAAAAAATATTATGTTGAGGAAGCTTTACACTAAACATTGAGTTTTTATGTAAGCGCAAGTGTTGTGGACGGAGGGGGAATACGGGGGCGCGGGCGGAAGAGGTGAGCGAGCGAAGCGAGCGTTCCTCTACGCAGCTCCGCATAGCGGAGCGAAGTAGAGGACACCTCGTTTCTACATAAACTAATTATTGGTGAAATTGACTCTTCGCGGTTGAGAAGCCAGATTAGCTTTGCCGTTCCGGTCAGAACGACTAGAAATAAATGATCTTCCTCTCTCTCTTTCCCGTTGTAGTACCTACTATGCGAGTCCTAATCCTGTCGAATTTGATGTGAAAATTACAATAAATTTTCTTATGTGAATTGCAATACTCCCACTATCTTCCAAATGAAAATATTACTTTTACAAAACTTATCTCGCAGTTAAGTATAGATCTTGCTGTTTTATCTGTATCGTCTGTGTTAATTGTTCGCTACTTCCGTTCCCGCACGTTGTACGGTGTGCCCCTCGGTTGGATGTATATGCCCGATTCCGCGCATTAACAAGCTCGAGCTTGGTGTCTCTGGACAACTTGTTACTTGCACTGCACTGTTACTTGCACTGTTAGTACGTCATCGTTCAAGAAATAAATAAAAAAGTTTGTCGAGCCAATAGTTTAATATTTTTCAACAAACAACACTGAAAATTACTATTAATTAATACATTTAAACCTGTTCTATTATTCCTTATTCCTTATTCTTTTTAGTTGTCGAACAGATATTAGTCAATTATTTTAAAATAAATCTATTATATGTTGTTTAGGTCCATCTATTTACCCAAAGATGCAGTTAAGAAAATTCAACAACGAGCAACGAGTACCTAATCAGTCACGAAGTATGTATGTATTAATGAACACACCCAATAAAAAGTATGTAGGAAGAGACAAACGCCAAACGGTCCCGATAGAAGGATACAAACCGCAAACGGTCACGAAATCTATATGGACAAGACAAAACGGCAAGGAGCGAAACGGTGACGAGTACGGACAAACAAATGAAGGCAAACGGCTACAAAAAGTAAACGACTAAGAACCTTCACAAAAGTGAGTTACGATCGAGAAGCGGAAGAGAACACACGTTGGTGATCTTTGTCCGCGAAGAAATTTTAATTGCGCAGTAAACGAAACGGGAAAATGCTTGTGATGAAATTAATCGGGACGATTATTTTCCAGCACCAGCATCAATCTACGATTTAAAAGAAATGGGGGAGAAATTAATGCAATCGGTGCAAACGCTGTGCGTGCAAAGATGGTCTTAAATACAAGTCACGGATGGACACATGTGTTTGGAATCGGCACAAACATAAACGGCAGCTGATCCACGAATCCCGTTATTGAATGGAAATTTACGTAATTCACCAAGCTCCGAAGTGCAGGGTTGCACAAACGTAAAAGACATAGTGGGAATTTTGCAAGGGTTTGACCCCTTGAAAGGTTAAATTACGTCAGAACAGTTCATTACGAAGGTTGAACAACTCCAAAATGTTTATTTGTGGTCAAACTCATTAATATGAATTGCCACACAACAGAAGCTACGAGAAGTGGCAAAAACATGTTTGGGTGCGTAACAAGTTTATTTGACTTGGAAAAATTTTAAAACGTCATTCTTAAAGTATTTCCCAGCCCTATTTAATACTGCGGATGTACACCGTGAACTTATGCGACGAATGCGTAGACCCCAAGAATCATTTAACGAATATTTTTACATAATGTTGGCAATTGGAATACAGGCAAACGTCGACGAAAAATCGATTAATTCATACATAATAAATGGATTAAATCAAAACGAAACAACAAGATCATAACTTGCGGTGAACCTACGAACCTGTTCGGTACACTCATGGCTTTGGAGAATTTGAAATCAACCCAGTGACATAATCCATTGAGTGTTGGAAAGTGTAGTTATGTTAAACACAGTACAGAAAACGAGGACAGGCCTAAGGCAGTTAAATTAACGCAACAATCAGGGGCTGTTCAGAGCCACAACGAAAACAACGATACTTATCGATACTTGCACTGACAACACACTTATCAAAGAATCATCAGTGCCTGAGAGAACGGTACGTCAGCCTTCAGTAAAACGTTTACACGGATTTGGAGGCTGAGTATTTAAGTCCAAAGAATGCATTCTCACTGATTTTAACGACGAGTTGAGATTGAACACGAAATTTCAGGTGGTGCCTAACAAAGTTCTACCACAAGCAGTTGCTTAACATAGAGCAGACACATGCTGGCGGCAACGGTGAAGACAATGAAGTTTTACATAAGCGTTGATGTCAACCAAACCCAGAGCAGGTTATCAATATGCTGAGTATATATGAACAGTGTTTTTGCCGAAGATTTTTCATCAATTGGCAAATGCAACACTACGGTTACGGACATCGAGGTGTCAACGACGGAACCAGATTTTAGGAAGACGACATTAAGTATCATTTGCAAAAAGGGAGACACTACGGTCTCTCATTAACGAGCTTTTATAATATGGCATTATTCAAAGAAGCAACTCAACGCACAGGGCTTCAGCAATTTTGGTTCCTAAAGCAAATGGAGAAAGTCGACTTTGTGTCGACTACAGAGCTCTTAATTCAATCACAATTAAGAAACGTTATCCTATGCCAATTGTAGAGGAGCAGCTGGCTAAGCTAGCCGGGAACAACTACTTTTCAACGTTGGATATGACATCTGAATATTATTAAATCCCCATGAACAACCAAAGCAAAAAATCTGACAGCTTTCATGACTCCTGATAGGCTGTTCGAGTTTCATGTGGTTTAATAATTTTGATTGGTGATTGCTCCTATGGTGAATGGTGAATGGTGAATTGGTGAATTGGTGAATGCTCCTATGGTATTCCAAGAAGTCATAGAAAATATCATAAGAGGTCTATTGTCAGCTATGTGGATAAAGTTATAATATCAACAAAAACGGTGGAAGAAGGTCTTATGCTACTGGAGGAATTTCTAAAAGCATTTCAATCAGAAGAATTAACACTACTTTCATTCAAATGTGCTTTTATGGTAAAGAAAAACTTTCTAGGACACATAATTATAGGAAATGGTATCCAACCAGGCAAGGAATAAACCGAATCTATCAACCGATACCAACGTCAATGAAACGCATCAAACATATGAATGCTCTTGGGCATTACAGGATTCTTTCGAAAATTTGTTAAAGACTACTGCATGATAACCCGCCCTTTAAGTAAGCTGTTGAAAAAGGATGCAGATTATATATGCCCATAATTCAAAGCGACGACGACTGGATTTTCTCAATGCCGAAACAGGATCCTAAGTTGAACGAACTGTTCGAAGTATTCCACAACAAAAAAGACTCACTCCTGAGCCAAGTTAACACAGACTATGTTATCGAAACCAGTCGACTTTATCACAAAATTTTGGGCAAGGACCGTTATTTGATCGAAGTCTTGCCAGACTTTTCAGTAACTCAACGTTATGTCGAGCGACCATATGAAGTCATGGTGTGCTCTAATTTTCCCATTCGAGAAACGGTATATGACTATTCACCTGAAGGTGAAACATTGTCAGGAGAGACTGAATGTCAAAAATAAGAGATGTCGTGGCCGAACGTTGAGTAGAACGGACGTGTGCGGATGAACAAAGAACTGAAGACCATTCTTCATTTCTGTAATCTTAATAATACTTGTTTAATAAAAAAATAAAAACATGAAATAAAGTCAATCGGGACTTACATATATAAAGTTTTATTATTCATATAATAATGGATTTCATTGGGAATCTATTATTCCTGTTAATTTGAAGTAATATTATTATCAATTTACGCGTTGTTTATAAAAAAAACAAGTAAGATAGCTACTGTCGACTTTGCTCGACTGTAAGATAGATAGATAAGACATAGAAGGCTAAGCTTTTGATTCATTAAAACTGCCGCCAAAATGTAACGCGTGTTAAAAGTATGTTCGTTTAATGAATTTTAAGAAACTCAGCAGTTTCGGAAAAACCCTAAATTATAATAAAAACAAGTAAAAAAGCTATTTTCGAGCTTGTTCGACTGTGAGATACCCGCCACCCAATTTTACCATAGAAATATTATATTTTTCAAAAATATACTGAAAAATATACTAAAATATTCTTTGTTCGAAATTATATTATTACTTTACTACGCTCTATACTAATCAAGATCTTAATGATATCTAAAAATTTTGTTACAATCGGATAAAAAACACAGCAGTTATTAAAGAATTACTTTTATAAGGCGTAATAAGGTGCAGCTGCACCTGATTATTTGCTATGTCACTCAGTCACAAAATAATGGTGTTCAATAAACCCAATAAAGTGCCACCAAACTAATAATTTCGAATAACGAAAATTTTGGTATATTATTTTAGTGTATTTTTAGTATATTTTTTAGTATATTTTCCAGTGTATTTTTGAAAAATATAATATTTCGATGGTAAAATTGGGTGGCGGGTATCTCACAGTCGAACAAGCTCGAAAATAGCTTTTTTACTGGTTTTTATTATAATTTAGGGTTTTTCCGAAACTGCTGAGTTTCTTAAAATTCATTAAACGAACATACTTTTAACACGCGTTACATTTTGGCGGCAGTTTTAATGAATCAAAAGCTTAGCCTTCTATGTCAGACACTCCGAAAAAGTTCGAATATAAGCTTAGGCTGCATGAGGAGCTGCGAGTCTGCCGATTTCACAGAGCGCAGAATTGCATAAGTTGCTGACGTGGAAGGTTGGTTGTCTATGCGCTCTGAGTACCTGTATTAAAAGTAAAAAAAAAAGAAAAGTTCCCCAAAGATATGTATAAATGTATACCCATACATGCATACTGCGAAAATGAAAATTTTTTCAACTGCGTAGCCATAAAAAAAGATTGGCTAGAAAGGTTTTAAGTGTTGTATGCGTAACGGATGCTTTATAATAAAAAGTTTTTATTCTTCTGGTGTTTGATAGCTGTGAGGGGAAAATCGTTTTAAGTGAAATTGAAGTAAAGAAAAATGGAAATAATATATATTTGGAGTGTAACATAAAAATGTGTATGGAAGGAATACAATTAATATATAAAACTTGAGCGTCATGTGTGCACGTGTAATCGAAATTAAAAAATATTGTGAAACATAATAATCAAAATTATAATTTCATTTATAAGACCAAAGTATCAACTGTTCTGAAATTAAAAATAGTGTCTTTACGGCATAATTTTGACAGTATATTCTAAAGATGCTTCCAGTTTAGTTTTCATTTAGGTATATAACTCGTGAAAATACACATTCATCGCACAAACACACAATATACTCTCTAAACGTACACGCAAACTCATACGCCCAATGACACATACCCATTGCAATATTTTTAGGTTGAATCTTATAAAACGAAAGTTGAAATGTTATTAACATCAGTAACGAACCAACTGAAAATACATGATAATAAAGTCGATAGGTAGCCGAAGATATATACATATAGTTATATTGTTGCTAATCTGTGTTACTATTGTCATTGTAATTGCTACACCCACTACTACTGCTACTGCTATTCATGTTGTCGAGTGAGTTACCTACTTTCCTGTCATGATTTGTTGTCACTGTCAACGTAATTTTTGTTTTTTATTTTCTTGATGGGTCCTTCGTGTTTGCTCCCATAATGCGCGTTATCGTTGCATATTTGTGTCAACCTGCACATGCATGTGTTTTAGCAAATACCAAAAAAGATATAAAGCCCAATTTCTAACGAGTTCAGTGCGCGATTGCCGCAGTAGTCGGTATGTTTATATTATATTTTTGGTAGCACGTTTTGCTTTGATAGGCTGCTTATTTAGTTATTTAATATAAAATTTGCCTTCTGAGTCATATCTGCAATTGCATTACACACAAACATATTCAAAATGGCGTCGTCTTTAGCGACTTTATTTGTGTGCTTGTACAGCACACATTCATATACATGGATATTCTCACGCAAGTATGTAAGTGTGCCCAAGACACGAATCTCGAAACTAGGGCAGTATGTTTCCTTTTCGTACATAGTCTTCAGCAGTTCTTGGAATTGTTCATTGTCTCGTACACGCTCAACACCCACTGTTGGAATTCCCTTTTTTTTACGTTCGATGCCCTGCTACTAAATCGTACCCATTTTTGCGTTTTAATTAGAAATAAATATACACATAAATAATTAAAGTCAATTCATATCCATAATTATACTTTGTCAAAAAGTCCAATGCCTAACAAACTTGTTAGGTATGTGTGCTTTAAATTTGAAAAAAGAAGCGTATGATTTAAATATGTTCGGACTTGTGCTAAAGCGCAGGCGTCAATTTCGCGAGAGTGTTGCACACGGACCAGAGAGAATAAGAGTAAGCGTAAATGCGAGTGTGAAAGCTTGAAAGAGCGAAAGTGAAATACCGAATAAGTTTGGGAGGCTTGAGAGCAATGGTTGCATGCTTTAAAATTTGTTCGCATTTTTATTTATTTATTTTTTAAACCCATTGTCCTTTTTAGTTTTTCAGTAATTTTTTAGTGTTGGGTGCCACGGGCATAAGGAAACTGCTGCTTAAATGAATGAATTCAACCATTTTAATTAATTAATGAAATAATTTGTACTTGATAAAAACGAATGTGTTTTTAATAAAAATTAAAAGCTTTCAGTTCCCTAACACGTTAATTTGACTTTTTTCAAAAACAATCACAAATTGCAATTTAAAATTCATAAGTTTTTAAAAAAAATATAGTCAGTTTACTTTTGAAAAATTATTGAAATTATTAAGTTGAGCCGCATTGATATTGTTTTACTTTCGATTGTAACATACGATAAATGTTAATTTTTTACATAAATAAACATACCTCGCATCCGTCAAAAGTAATATTGTCGTAATGTTTATTTATAATCTGAAGAGAATTTTTTAAAAGAATATTAGTTTTTAATTTATTAAATTAAAGGCGAAACAATTGGCCGAAATTCTTTATAATCATAAAACGCCCAATGATTCTTAAAACGGAATTCTAAAGAAACCACAATAACAAATTGCAACAAAATTTAATTATAATAATAAAAGAAGAACAAGTTGTATATTATAAAATAAATATTAAAGCGTAAAACATTTTATTTTAACTGCAAAAAGGAGAGCTATAATACAACAAACAACAACAAAATAACAAAAAGTACATAATTAAACATCGACTAGAAAAATTCTCAAACAAATCGTCTACACTTTGATGTACGATTTGAGTGTGTGAATGTTGGCAGCCCTGGAGCCCTGCCTCGGTGGTTTAGCGTGTACTAGGTGAGTAACACTAATAGCCTTAACTGACCCGTATGCGATTTATGTGAACATATATCAAGATACATTTTCCCGTCTCATGGTACAAACAACTTTCAAGATGCTGACATGTAAACGGACACAATTATATTGATTGCGGTAGCCAATTCGACTGTAATTAATAAATACAAACTCAAGTGCAACCAAATACAGAAGCAGAAATCAAAATCGAAACTTAATCTGAAATCTTTTAGCATGACCAGCTGGTGTCCAACTTGTTATGAACTACCACCGTTCTATCCACCCATCTCGCCCAAGGTAAAACCATAATTGTGCTTTTTCGTTTTATTATTTTCTTGAGTTGAAGCTAGGAATCGTTTCGTACTCGTATTGGCTGTAGATGTGCAATAAGTCTTCCATCGATTTATCATTTTGGGGCTATCCTAATTTATTCACTGCCCGATAATGCTAGTAAAAATGGGTTTCATATTAACAACTCTTGTGTATATCGCATTATAAAGAATATTTCTCTTAAGCCGAACATTGATATCTGCTATTTTTTCGCCTCTGGCGTCAGCTCTAATATCAGTTGCAGCATTTGTAGTTCGCATAACATCTGCATATGTGAAACAATTAAAACGATCGAGTATACAATATCAATGTGTGTAAGCCCTTTGGCCTCGGTCTTGTTGAGACGGCAGCGGTTAGTAATCAGCGACGATAATCAGCGGGACAAACTGACCCATAAATTTCTCAAAAAGGCAAAGGTATTTGTTAATTCGATGTTTGTCACTTGACTTTGGGTTTTTTCTTACTATCTGTGTTGTTTACAATTCTTGTGGTTTCCACTATTGACAGACATGCGCCAACCATCTAGCAAAATCTACGCACATGACATAAAATCAATAATTCATAATGTAAATTATTAAAACTGGGCCATCGTGTGACTTTATTCGATTGATTGCCACTCTTCCTCAGTTCGATGATGCGGCGTAATTGATACGTACGTGTCTCATTGTAACTAGACTTGCTCGTTAATGAGATACTTAAGGCAACCTTGGCAAAAATTCCGAAAACCCTTCAGAAAATTGTTGTACATTCTTGAGTTGGGGAATAGTGTGCCTTGCTTCTTGTCTTGCGTGTCTCGCCTAAATTTTTCATGTTTCATGTGTTTCCAAAATCATTTTCCGTACCGTATTCGCGCGTGTCGTGCCGTGCCTATTCATAAAAGGCATCATCGATTCGCGGATTAATTAAGTTTCAATTAAGTTGCATTATTCCAGATATGCAATTAGTGAATAGTATATCTGCCTACCCAAAGGGTAGAATAAGATTATAACTTTGTGCAAACCGAAAATGTAAATATATTGTGAACATAAATATATATTTTCTTCATCATATTTCCTTGATAATTTTTATACCCGTCTACACAAAAGGCACTTTAAATTTTGGTACACACCATACTAATCGTCTTCTTAATGATCTCTGGTTACAATCAGACAAAAAACACAGAAACAAGTAAGAAAGCTACTGTCGAAATTATTAGCGGCACTCTAGTTGATTTATTTGAGTTGTTCGGCGGAAGTATTTAAATCTATTGGTTCAATTACTTTTAAACAACATCTAATTGTAAAAAAAAATTTTAACCACTGCTTCGAAATACTGGTGTTGTTTCATGCTCTACTATGAAGCCAAAAAACTAACTTTCTCCTTACTGCTGGCGTATCAAAACGTTAGGGAACTTAACTCTAAAATACTCATATATTTTTAGTTTGTTGATATAGTTATCTTTACTGAAACCTGGGTAATGCCTGATATTTCTAATTATATTAAGTTTCATTTTCTAGTCAGATATCTTAACGTGTCGGAGGTGGTGTTTTAATTGTTGTTGATTCCGATCTTTCGTCGGAATTCATTTCCTTTGTCCTTCAAGAATTTTTCGATTTGTTCGTATCCCCTCGTATATCCCTCCGCAATCCGATACGTTTATTTACAATAATCACCTATCTGCAAAAAAAACTATTTATACTACGCTTTTCAATCGAGACTATTTGTTTGTTTACGAAGATTCTAATTTACCTATTATAGATTGGTTATACACGCCTAATACGTTGATCCAATCTAATTCTTATAAATTTATTAATTCACTTTTAGAATTCTCATTAATGTAAGTTAATTTTGTAAATATGGAATGTAAATCCTCCCTTCATAATATAGTGTTCAAAGGTCTAATAGTATTTTTGATCCTGTGATCACAGAAAATTCAGTGCTCAACGAACTTAACTTTATCAAGCCTGTGTACTCATACGGTCCTGATGGAGTACTTAGGTACTGTGCTGGTTCTCTATGTAAACACGTTCCTACTTGCAGTTTTTGTTCAAAGTCCGATATTAAGAATTATAGGGGCACTTATAAGTTGTGCGTTATTCCTAAGAGAAAATGATTACTTGTCAGCTTCAACATTCATGTAGTTCTATTATTTCACCCAATCAATATGGTTTTGCGAAATCAATAGCCACTACAACTAACCTTAAGTTTACCTCATTAGTTAAGGTTTCAAAACAAAATGCAGAGTGATGTTGTATATATACCGACAAAGTAAGGCCTTTGACTCTGTAAATCACTCTATTTTACTTAATTAACTACATTTTTGGAGTTACACAGGTGTTTCTATGTGGATTTTTAACTATCTTAGTTCAAGAACTCAAAAACTTCTATTTACATCTAGTTCTTAAAAACCTATATCTATCACGTCTGGTGTACCTCAAGGTAGCCATGTTGGTCCTTTTCTTATTAATTTTTTTAGTAATGATCTTTCTTCTCCCGTGTTTTAATGTATGCTGACGATGTGAAGTTGTGTTCTCTTACAATATACTCTTAGATCATAAGTTGAAATTTAATCACCGTATCTCATTTGCAGTTAATAAGGCTACTCAAGTTTTTCATCTTCATTAAAATATTGTCAAAAGCGTTTGACATGTACATGTAATTTTAAAATAAGGTTCTTGTGCCTGTTCACCAGGATATGGGTATATGGGATATGGGTTTCTGATATGGATTTGTCATGTTACTCTAGTAGACTACTTCTAATTAGTCTTTCATTACTGAAAAATCGTCGGGATTTGTTAGGTGTTGTTGTTTTTTTCTCATTGGCTTATTTATATATCATTCGATATTATTAAATCAAATTAGCTTCACTGTTCCACCTAGAAGGACTCGTAATTTTACGCCTGTAACTCTCAATAAATGTTCCACTTATTATTTGTTGCATGAACCTTCCGTGTTCTCTGTGCCGAGTAGAATAGGACTTCTCATTTCTTTCTCATATTCACCACAGTGTCCTCTTTTCTTATTATTAAGAAACAAATTTTAAACTTAGCTTAAAGCAGTAATTAACAACTAACATAATGATCTGATTGAGTTTTTCTGGAATTTTCCCAATTCTTAAAACAAATGATGGATTATTTAATTAATTTTGATTAACCCAGCTTTTCATATTTATTAATATTTCATAATTTTTAGATTTTAATTTTTAATTAATTTTTTATTTGTATAAACTTTTAAATTACTTATTTAAATATGAAAAAAAATAATTTTATCGGCTCCACGAAAATCCGGATTTTAGAGACTATAAGAGCTGGAATGTATGTAGATGTTAGTATAGATATTGAAATTTAATTGGTTGCTGTAAAATCGGTTTAAGTAGTCTTAGTGTTTTTATTATTTGTTCCTATATTTCAACCGTCTCTGATATTTATCTCATTTCACCCTGATTAACAAAAATTCTCACTTGATTTATTGTTTAGTGGTTCTTGGCGTTTTTTATATTGCTGAAATCTCATGGTTATCAGCTTGTGATAACAATGTTTTGAATCCTTCGCCAACTCTTTATTGATAGCCTCTGCGGAGTTGCATTGTCTCAATTCAATACATTCCTAAGCTGTCTGCACAGAATGCTTAATTTCATTTGTATTTTGGATCCTAATGCATGTACGGTATCCCGATCCACTCCCATCTCCTCTCCTGAAGGACCTTATTATCCAGATCTGGAGGTATTGATTGACCTACCATTGAGTATGTCTGGTCCTTATGTTTTACCGGAGGACCGAGCTCAGCGATTTCGAAATATGGATTTTGAGCTCCTTGTTATGCTTCTTTCTCAAACTGACTTTGTGTAGGGATATGGAAGATGCGAGTAGAACTTTCTACTCTACAGTAAACTCACTGTTTGATATTTGTGTTCCGTTTGGTATTCCCTACAATTCAAATAAACCTTTATGGTTTACTAAGAAATATAATAAATTTATGGAGACTGGGTCTCTCTTATTCTATTGCTCGATCACTGCCCTTAATAACATTGCTACAGGGATCATTTAGGAAAGTGCAAACGTTTAGGAATAATCCGAAACTCTTTTAAGACTTCATAAATTCTAAGCGTAGGTCATTAACTTTTCCAGCTACGGTAATCTTTGAAAAATAGGACTGTTATCAATGGTCGTGCTATTGCTTATCTATTTGCCGAATTTTTTCAAACCACCTATTTTTCCTTTGCATTTCCAAAAACCCAGACTTATCCGTATTATGTTAACCAATCTAGTAGCATATTTGGACCTTTAATTAACGAAAGATTTCTCCCTGTAAAGCTCAGTTTTCTCCAGGTCCTGACGGAGTTCCAAGTTGATTGCTAAGGTTCTGTAACGAGGGCCTTTGTTAGTCACTTTTAATAGTATTTAAATTATCATTAGAGTTGGGTTCTTTTCCTAATATTTGGAAAGAATCTTACATTATTCTCCTCCTAAAAAAAGGTAATAAATCTTATGTTGAGAATTGTTTGAGAAGCTTATTGCTTTACATCTGCAACATTACTGAAAATCTAAATAAGTTCACCCCACCAGCTGGTTTTGTAAAATATGTTTAGGTCGACCACCACTAACCTTTTAGAATTTTCACCCATGGTAATTAAAGAATTTTATACTAAAATGCAAACAAATGTTATTTAAACTGATTTTAGTTAAGCTTTTGACTCCGTCAATAATATTCTCCTATTATAAAAGCTCGATCTTCTGGGATTTCCATAAGACTAAATATTGTGGATAGCTCCATATCTTTCATGTAGGACTCAATGAGTATTGTTTAAGGAATTTTTAACGAAATCTGTTTTAGTGCCTTTTAGTATTCCACAGGTAAGTCATTTAGGTCCACTGCTGTACTCTATATTATATATTATTTGTAAGTGATCTTCCTAAGAATATTAAACTCTGTCTGAATTTCAATGACCATCTAACCAGTCATAGGTTACATACTGATCTTAATAGTTTTCAATTGTGGTGCACTATAAATTTATTAAATCTAAACTTTACTAAATGTAAACATGTCATTCTAGGTGTTCTCCCTTTTTACGCATTTATCCGCTTAACGGTCAGTTACCGATTTAGGTATACTGATGGATTCAAAACTTTAGTTACCTTGTCTGTGTAATATCTTAAAGTAAATTATGATGACATCGGTAGTTGCTATTGTTGTAATTTTCCTTAATTTTCGATGCTGCGAACTTCACGATTTCTTTTTCCTTTAATTTGATTTGTTGATCTTTTATACTCGAGCTTATATCGGCCATTTATCACATCAAAAATGATTACGCAGTTTCGCTCGCTGTTCCTAAATTTTGTGCCTTCGTTTAGCTAGCCCTTAGTAGTTCTCTTATCTTATTCTTAGTTGCTTTATTTGGATAAATTTGAAATATCAAATAACATTGAGTAGATTGTTTTTAATATTATTGAATACTAACGCAAATCACGAACAACTATTATTTTTTGTCTCTGTCTTGGTCAATGGTCCGGCATCTCGGTATTACACACAAAACAAGAATAACGTTCATACTTAAACTTTCCGTCTTTTTATAAGTTTTGGATACCAAAATATTATAAAAGACTAATACGAATTAAGATTCAAAACAAGTAAGAAAGCTACTGTCGAGATTGGTTGAGTGTGAGATACCCGCCACCCAAATTTTACCATCGAAATATTATATTTTTCAAAAACATACTGAAATATACTAAAAAATATACTGAAATAAATACCAAAATAATATACCAAAATTTTCTTTGCTCGAAATTATTAGCTTGGCGAAATTATATACCTTAGTTGGTACATTGAACACCATTATTATGTCACGGAGTGACACAGCAACTAACCGGGTGCAGCTGTACCTGATTACGCCTTATAAAAGTAATTATTTAATAAATTCTACGTTTTTTATCGAATTGTAACCAAATTTTCAGAAACCACTAAGATGGTAATTAGTATTGTGCGTGCCAAAACTGAACGTTCTAGGTTTAAAATGACAATTGCAATTCGGCTTTTTTCGATTTACGGGGGCGTGTCAAAAATTTAAAACAAACTTGATCTGCGTGTAACAAAAAGAAATATGTACTATCCCAAACAATTTTTTGCTTTATCTCATATAGTCTCTGAAATCTAGGTATTCATACGGACGCACAGACGGACATGGCTATATCGTCTCAGCTGTTGACGCTGATCAAGAATATATATACTTTATGGGGTCGGAGATGCTTCCTTCTGCCTGTTACATACATTTTCGGTTGGCACAAAGTTAAAATACTTTTCTACCTTTTCGGTAGGCGGGTATAAAAAATAAACTTGAGTAACTATTTACGTAAATATAATACTTAAAAAAAAACAAATCAGAAAGCTTCTATCGAGTTTGCTCAACCCCGCCACCCAATTTTACTGAATGGAATAATAAATAAATGCGACTATCGCAATATTATAATTTTCAAAAATATACTGGAATATATAAAAAAAAATATACCAAAAAAGTATACCAAAATTTTCTTTGTCCAAAGTTATTAACTTGGTAGCACTTTATTGGGTCCAATAAAAATTTATACCACTGAGTGACTAGCAACTGAACTGGTGCAGCTGCACCTGATTACGCCTTATAAAAGTAATTCTTTAATAATTTTGGTGTTTTTTATCCGATTGTAACAAAATATTCAGAGAACATTAGGATGGTGATTAGTATTGTGTGAATCAAAACTGAATAAACTGTGTTTAAAATGCCGCTTGCAATTCGGTTTTTTGTCAATTTGCGGTGGCGGAAGGGGGCGCGCCAAAATCTAAAACAAACTTGGTCTGCGTACAACAATAAAACACACTATCCCGAAAAATTGATTGCTCTAGCTCTAGCTCAGAGGGACAGACGGACATTGCTATATCGTTCCGGCTGTTGAACTTAACCGAGAATATATATACTTATGGGGTCGGAGATTTTTCTTTCTGCCTGTTACATACATTTTCAGTTGGCATAAAAATATAATACCATTCTACCCTTTGGGTCGGCGGGTATAAAAATTTAAATGAACATTCTTCTTATTTTATTTGAATATAAACCAAGATTTAGAAAAGCAAATGTCAACGCATAATATCATTTACCAATGACTGAAAAGTTTGTCATTAAATTAGAATATGTTTCGGAAATAGAGTATTTGTTGTCAGTCTTTCGAAAATATTTACTCAATGCACTGGAAAAACTTGTACTAAATGGGTATTTGAGCAGGTAGTTATGTTACATAATACAAGTAAGAAAGCTACTGTCAAGTTTGCTCGACTCTGAGTTACCCGCCACATATGATTACTGGATACAACTAACATAAGGAACCAGCACCGAAATTTAGTAAATACTTGGAGCAATTAAAAAAATGTTTGAAATTTTCCCGAGTGGGGTTCGAACCGCCAACATCTCATTTTGATTAACGTGAGTAAAAATGCATTATGACATAATTCTAACTACGAGAAATAATATATACATTAAAAAAATAATTGTGAAAAAAAAAGTCAGAGCTGAACTGTCCGGTATTTGAACTCGGGTCCTTTGGGCTACTTTGCTAGTGTATTTCGATATCTTAATGTAACACTACGTCTATATCTTCTATGCTTATCGTTCGAAACTAATGAAGTTCTCACCAAACGTCCGCGCTAGGATTCTTGACATGTGGGTCGTAAAACAAACGCTGTATGTATATAATTGTGGCTGCAAATGTGTTTTTAGTGGTTTACAGAGGCGGAAAGGGGCGTGGCCAACATCTAAAATAAACTTCATCTGCCTACGGAGTTTTTACATGCTGTCTCCAAATTTGATAGCTCTAGTTTTTATAGTCTCTGAGATCTCGATGTTCATACAGACAGACAGACAGACGGACAGACAGACAGGGCTATATCGACTCGGCTATTGATGCTGATCAAAAATATATACTTGTGGGGTTACAGACGTCTCCTTCTGCCTGTTAAGCACATTCGGACAAACGCAATAGGTCATGCATTTTTTTTAACTCATGACCTAAAAATATTATATACCGATGTATATAAACATTACGATTATTAGCTTACTTAAAAATTGATTTGGTTTATTAAATAACATTAGCATAACAAATTTAAATATATAACACGAAAAACATACACTCTACGCACGGTTGTGTACATACCAAGGACAGCTGCGTTTGTTAGTGAGGAAGTGAGGAAGCAAATTTTTTACTCGAATTATATATTAAGTTAGGTTCAATTTATATAATGAGATATCCACACCTACTCCATATGCCTACCTCTCTCCCACAACACATAAAAGAATTCCCAAGAACATATGTACCAAATAGTGCACAAGCACACAATCATTTTTACAACACACTTAGGACAAAAGAATACAAGGAGTACTTGTTAGCATAAAATATGGGAATTAATAATTGTAAACAAATTCGACTCTCCGATAATCCAAAATTACTTTCTCTCAGTCAAAGTCATTGCAATGATATGCATTGAATTCACAAAAATTTATAGTATGATCCTTAGAAAGATAAACAACAAGTATGAAACTTACTGTCGAGTTTGCTCGACTGTGCGATACTTGCCAACCATCTTTACTGAATGCAACAAAAATAAGGAGCGACCATCGAATATTTTCCGAGAATATACAAGAAAATATATTAAAAAAGAGTTTCGAATTTGTCTTCTGTCAGAGTAAGAAGTGTTTTCAACATGAGCAACAACGCGTACCTCGTTTACGTCAACGTCCCCAACCAAGCCGCGACTACTGCAAATGCAGACAGGATCGGTCAATAACCCCTAATGATGAATTTTCTCTTATCAAGAGCGTGTTCTTGCTCTCCCTCACTATTATCTGGCGAAATTACTCTAAATTACCTACAGTGACAAGTTCAGTGACCTCATTAACCACTGCAGCTGTAATCACAACAACAACTGGAACGGTATCGAACTAGAACTAAATAGTTCTGCATTGCAATCGTAAAGACTAGAATGGAATAGAATGGAATCAATTTTTAAATTCTTCCAAGCACTAGAGCCATATTTCATAGCAGAACACTACAACACTAAACATCCTCATTGGGGATCGCGCTTTGAGAACCCAAAAGGAAAACAGCTCTACGTTTATCTTGGGAGTTCTATTTACTGGCCCCAGATCTCAATTAGCTGCCCGACTTGTAGTTTAGTAAGAGCTGAATGTCTTCAAGATCTGACATTTGATCACTCGGCTATACTAATTCACCACCGCCGGTACACAGCAAACAAAGAGCAACCCGACAGATATATAAGACCACACATCGAGTTAAGCCCAAAGCTACAATGAAATCCATTCATGCGGCAGCAGCTCGTACTTCAACATTGAGCAACTTGTCCATGTGAAACGAAGCTTACGTAGAAAATGACAATCTTCCAGATCTCCATCTGCAAAATACAGGCTAAATATCGCCACCCGGAAACTAACGAACGCTCTGAATCAAGAAGAGGAATAAGCTTAACGCCGATATGTAGAGCAGCTATCACCAACAAGCATTAAACAGTCACTGTGGAGAGCCCACCCAATTCTACGCCCACCGACTGAAACCGTTTTGCCGGTAAGGAATGCCTCAGATGGCTGGGCCTGTAGTGATGCAGACAGAGCCACCACTTTTGAAACTCACATACAAAATGTGTTTAGCACAAACGAGGATACTAACAATCTCAGCCCGAAAAAATCTTGCGGCTGCGACCTTATAACTCTGAAAATGATCAGTTCCCTACAGTTCCCTAAATCACCCAGCTTTTCAATGCAATTACCAAACTTGGTTATTTTCACAACTTTGGTAGAGATCAATCACCATAATGATTCCAAAGCTTGGTAAGGATTTAACAGTCTCTTTCTCTTCATCGTACAGACCAATAAGTCTAATCTCATGTCTCGAAATTATTCGAAAAACGCCTGCTAATTCGGCTAAATACACACCTGAGAGCCCGCAACAAAATCCTATACCTCATATACTTAGCGGACATCCTTAGCCGCACAATGTCCCCGATCCAAATTACAGCACAACAATCATTGGACCTTATAGAATTTGAAAAGCGGCTCTCTGACTGGCGAACCAACGAAAAAATGCAAGCACGTAACGTTTACGTTAACAGCCAAGATCACGCACCACTTTTGTTGTACAACATACCATTCCCGAGAGCCGAAGGGGTAACGTACCTAAGAGTACACCTTGAAGAAAACTCAAAGCCAACAACAATCACTGGCTCATTAATGCCTCCTCCCCTCTCAGCCTGGACCACAAACTTTAACTGTCCAATTCTGTACTGAGACACATCTGGACATACAGCTCCCAACAATAATGGGGTATGCCAGCAACGGCAACATTGAATTCATACATCGAGCACAATCAAAGATTCTGAGAACCATCACAGGGGCACTGTGGTATGTTCGGAATAAAAACATTCAAAGAGACTTGAACATTCCATTTCGGAATTTCAGAAAAAATACCTCAGCGAGTTTGCCTCGCACCCTAAACAGGTATCGAGAGGTCTATCGGAGATCAGCAGTCAATCCCATCTGCCCCGAAAGGACCTACCAACCCAGCGAAAATTTTAGGGACGTCGAATTGCTAATTGTCTTATTTATTATGACTGACTGTCCGTCTGTATGAACATCGAGATCTCAGAGACTATAAAAACTAGAGCTAAGCTAACTAAGTGCAGCTGCATCTGATTACGCCTTATAAAAGTAATTCTTTAATAACTTATGTTTTTATCCGATTGTAACCAATTTTTCAGAGATCATTAAGATGATGATTAGAATTGTGCGTGCCAAAATTGAACATTCTGTGTTTAAAATGATGCTTGCAATTCGTTTTTTTCGATTTACGGGAGCGGAAGGGGGCATGGCAAAAATCTAAAACAAACTTTATCTGCGTGCAACAATAAGACACACTGTCCCAAAAAATTTGTTGCTCTGTCTCTTATAGTCTCTGAGATCTAGGTGTTCATACGGACGGACAGACGAACATGGCTATATCATCTCGGCTGTTGACGCTGATCAAGAATATATATACTATATGGGGTCGGAGATGCTTCTGCCTGTTACCTACATTTTCGGTCGGCACAAAGTTATAATACCCTTCTACGCTTTGGGTGGGCGGGTATAAAAAACGAATTGGATACGGACTTTCCAAGCTAGAATAGTCATTTTTGGAACACACAATTCTAATTATCATCAATAAAAAATAAAGTTATTCAGAAATATTGTTAACGGGTAAAATCAGGTGCAGCAGTATTTAGTGGCTATGTGACTCTGTAATATAATAATGGTATCAAATAAACCTAAACAATTGCAGCCAAGCTAATAATTTTGATAGGGGCTTGTGTGCTCTGTATCTATAAAATCCTCATTATCTCACCGCACTGACAAACATTCCCATTCATGTGCTTATGAAGTTCTTCTTTAGCTCAACCTTTAACTCAGCTGTTTAATATATTTCTTACATTTTTCACCATTCCTACTATTTGCAAGGAATCTTATATAAATCCGCAACACAAAATAGAGTGCAAATCCGATATTTATAATTACACGGGAATTGTAAATATAAACATCAATTTCTGATGTTCTTAAATTATTTGAAAAGATTGTCACCTCTACTTTGCGACATCTTTGTATCTACTGCTCAACATGGTTTTAATAAGAGTCGGTCACATGTGGCTAACTTATTGGATTCCTCAGGAGAATGCAAACTGATGTTTTCTGCACAAACTTCAGTAAGGCATTTGACTCTGTTAACCACTTTTCTGACCTCTTATTCTTGTGGATGTGCTTTTAACTGTTTTTGTCGTTGTTTTTGTCAATATACAGCATCAACAGCCGAGACGATATTGTCCGTATGAACACCTATATCTCAGAGACTGTAAGAGATAGAGATATCAATTTTTCAGAAATATCTTATTGTTTCACGCGGATCTAGTCTATTTTTTATTTTCGCCACGCCCCTTTTCGCCCACGCAAATCAAAATAAAACGAATTGCTAGCCATTTTTTTGGGTACAATCGGATAAAAATTACAGAAGTTATTAAAGAATTACTTTTATAAGGCGTAATCACGTGCAGCTGCACCTGGTTAGTTGCAATGTCACTCCGTGACATAATAATGGTGTTCAATAAATCTAATTAAGTGCCGCCAAGATAATAATTTCGAACCAAGAAATTGTTGATATATTATTTTGGTATTTTTTAGTATATTTTTTAGTATTTTTTCAGTATATTTTGAAAAATATAATATTTTGATTGAAAAATTGGGTGGCGGGTATCTCACAGTCGAGCAAACTCGACTGTAGCTTTCTTACTTGTTAATATTAATTTTTATTTTTTCATATTTACCAATTTTATTTATTTATTTTTTTTATTAATATTATGTATTTATTATTCATTTTGTCTCTTTACTTGTTTTTAAATTGTACTCTTTGTTTAATATTTTAATTTTTGTAGTCACCAAACACTATATACTATGTTGAGAAAAGGGGCATTGCAGGGATTGTAAATAAAATTCCTTCCAACCGTTCGGCGTCATATATTATAATTATTAGTTTATTTTTCTTATTATAATTATCATTTTATTTATTACTAGTGACCCGGCGAACTTTGTTCCACCTTAATGGCAATAAATAAGCATTTTTTTTTTTTTATTTAATTGGAAAAAATACAAAAAAAAATTAAATACATAGCTGTCATTTGCGTTTTTTTATTCCAAGTCCGATTCTGTTTTGTTATTCCACGTTTTATAGTGACTGACGTTTCATGTCAAGTCTCACGGGAATGCTGTCCTTCTCTTGGCTCTAAACTACCTCCCTGCCAATTTTCAGCTAAATCGGTTCAGCCGTTCTTGAGTTATAAGCGAAATCACACAAACACGACTTCCTTTTATGTTCTTATTGTTTTTCCCCTTTTTTGTTCTCTCTTTTAACGTTATTGTTTGTTGTCACTCTCTCTCTTCTTACATTATTAATTTTATTTTTTATACACTTTACGCATATACTCGTAGACACACTTTTGGGAAAGCACAAAAACAACAGAAAGCAGAAAGTTCTTAAGGTCCTCGTCGAAAAATATACGATGATTGAAGGAAAACGGAATATTGCCATTTATGTATCAGAACGATAAAATTAGTGGCATGATGTAAAAAAGAAAGAGACTTTTGTAATTGAAGTTCAATTGGTAACGCGTTATATTAATAATGGAGTCTGAATCATATGAGTTGTTTAAAAAACGTTTCTAAGAGTAGATGTTGGAAAGTCAACTTTATTTAAAAAACGACCTCAACATGTTGAAAAAAAAATGCCGCAAAATATTAGTGTTTGCATATAGCATTCAAATTTCGTTTTTTTCCTTCAGTTTTAAAAATGTTCTTAAAGAAATTTCTTGCGATTAGCAGTGGTTAATTGTTTAATGGTTTTGCATATTTGGTCAATATGGATGATTTAATTACCTGGCAAAAATGGCGCCAAATAGAAAGCCAAATAGCTCTATAAAATATCACTTAAACTTTATCTAATTTACTCATTGGTATTTTATTTTTAAAACCTGAATGTCATTTTACTAGTTCACCTGAAAATGGAGCCGTTGATGGGGTTGGAGCTGTTGTAATTTTTCAATGTGCGGAAAACAACACAAACAACATTGAAATGTATTTTAAGTTGGACAAAAAATGGAAGGATGAATTATTGAAAGATTTATGCCTTGTAATTAAATTCAAGTTTGTCATCTGGCCTGATAATTTTCGTCAGCTAGTAAGAGAGCGTCCCCATGCTAGTGGCCATATTAATGCATATGCTAGCCTCAAGAGATACCATTTTGGTTAGCTCATTTGTTGTTGATGGGCCCATTTCTATCGCCGCACTTTTATAATGGCCAATTCAATTTCAGTTTGAGCGCGACAGTTGTGCTGTTCGATCGTTCGGTGCCTCCATTTTAGCCGTTGCGTGAGCGGGTGTGTGTGAATGAAAAATACAAATGTACATACATATGTAGAATGCGTTGGCCTAACGGAAAAGCATGCAAAATCTTTATTAATAATAACAATTTAAATAATAAAAAGAAAAAGATAATATTGAAAAATCAGGTCGTTTTTATATGGCCTATTAGCATACTATTATTTATTTATATTCATATTACGTATCTATGTACTCATACTTACGTGTACATGTCGTATGCCTAATGCTGACATCTTGTGCAAATTATTGTCGTGTTCTTTGCTCGGGGTGCCGGATCACGGTGCGTGTCGCGTACACTATGAGATCAATTTAAAAATAAAAGATTTGTTTGCTGCTATTTTTAAAGGCTTGCAAAGTTTCCGTACCGTTCTCTTGTTGAAGTGCTGTGTTCATTAGCCATCGGCTAAGTCCAAAGATTTCTCGATTTCATATGCTCATTGTTGTTTTGCCAGTATTAAAGTCAGTATCCATATCAACTTGAACATCAATCCTAGCCTCAAGCAGATACAAGAGCATAATTATATTATAGATTAGTACACTGCTCTTTTATTATCTAGTATACACCTATATATTTGTCTATCAGTGTGACGCAATGTAGGCAACTGAAATGGCAAGCGGTTTAATCGGTACAAATATGAGCGGCATAACTAATGTAAGCAATCATTTACAATTTATTACAAAAGACTTGTATTAAAGTAAATTATGTCATTTCAGTCTCTTTTTTGTTTAAATTAAAGTGTTTCACTGAGTTGAAAATGTCAATCATGATGTATCTGTAGTTGTGTAAAAAATGTAGCAACTAATGCTCATATTTATGTACTGACATACTATGCATACTCATGAACGTCGTTATTCAAAAAATATAATTTGAAATTAAATAATACAAATATTTCATAACTGCTATCTGATCATTTTGAAAGCTCTCCATACATTTATACATTCCTTTGATGTATACATATTTTTACAGGGGATGTCGGGGTGTGATCAGAGCACTGTCGAATCATTGGCCGATGATCCAACAGATTCACCATTCGATGCCGATGATTGTCTCAAAGTTCGAAAATATTGGTGTTTTCTGCTATCCAGCATATTTACTTTTCTTGCTGGTCTGCTCATTGTGCTGTTATGGCGAGCATTCGCCTTTATTTGCTGTCGCAAGGAGCCGGATTTGGGACCCAACGATCCCAAACAAAAGGAGCAGAAGGCGTCACGAAATAAGCAGGAGTTCGAGGGAACGTTTATGACTGAAGCAAAAGACTGGGCTGGAGAGCTTATCTCGGGTCAAACAACAACTGGTCGAATTTTGGTAAGTCATTCTTTGTTCATAAGTATTCTCTGTAATTAAATGTGACTCAACTAAGGAAATATGCATTTCTATGTCCCGTAGTTTGGATTCATTGTATTTTATCCGTCCAGTATTTGCAAAGGTACAAGCAATTGTTGAAGTTGCGTGTAAAATATAACATTTGCGCTTTATTCGTAATGTTACATTACTGTTGGTTGCATGTCAACAACGGAAGCAGCAATTTATTTGCATATTCATATACTGCTATATACTAAAACTCAAAAAACGAATTGATTAACTGGCCTCAAAAAGGGGCTGTCTTTGGAGCTTTGAATGTGGGTACGCATATGATAAATTTAATTATTTAAAACCTTGCGTATGAAACCTTTTGTCAGCTGATAACCATATGATAACGAACCAACCGAAAGAACACATTTGCTATAATTCAGTATTATGCATGTGTCAACATGGAAGACTATCAATTAAATTTGAATTATTGCTAGGCTCAAACATATTTAAGGTATTTTTGTTGAAGCATTTTGTTGGATTTGCATGAATAGTTGAACTTACCCATCCTTCTGTCTGCCTACATAGATTTTAATAAAGCCTTGGGAATTACACTTTAAAATTATTGTATCACAAAATACTTATACATAATTGAATATCTTATGTTCTGAAATCGCGTTACCAATAGTTTCTTCCTTTAAATTTTTCAAAAATAATATATTAGTTACGATGGTTAATATCCATTGCCAATTGAGGGAGGCATAAGCTAAAACTAAAGCTAAAAAATATGAATATTATGAATATAAATACATTACAATGAATAGAAAAATACTGATAACTTGGAATATCACCACAACCTTTATCATTACCTCCTTACTATTAGCCTAAACTAATAAGAAAGCTACAGTCGAGTTTGCTCGACTGTGAGATACCCGCCACCCAATATTACCAACGAAATATTATATTTTTTTAAAATATACTAAAAATATACTAAAAAATATACCAAAATAATATATCAAAATTTTCTTTGTTCGAAATTATTAGCTTTGCGCCACTTTAGTAAGTTTATTGAACTCCATTATTATGTCACTGAGTGACATAACAACTAACCAGGTGCAGCTGCACCTGACTACTACTTTCAAATTTTCAGAGATCATTAATGGTGATTGTGCGTGCCAAAATTGAACATTCTTTGCTTAAAATGAAGCTTGTAATTCATTTTTTTCGATTTAGGGGGGTGGAAGGGGGCATGGCAAAAATCTACAAATTCTACAAATTCAGTATGAACACCTAGATCTCAGAGACTATAATAGATTTATTATTATTAATGATAAGGGAGTCTCCCAACAGAGAAGGGGCGAGGCACTGCGACCATGGTGGTCTTTTGTGGCTATAAGGCTCTCCCTAGCTAGACAAAAGCTGCTCTGCTTCCCTAATGAAGCAGAGCAGATCTTTCGTCGAGAAACGCACAATATGCTCGGGACCTGCGGTATCCACGTGCAGATGTTTCCTCCTAGTCCTTACCAAGTCTGGACAGTCACACAGAATGTATCTGGTTGTCTTATCATCCTCTTTGCAGAGTCTACACTCAGCATCGGAAGACAGACGCATTATACTATAATAGATAGAGCAATCAATTTTTCGGGATAGTGCGTCTTATTGTTGCACGCAGATCAAGCTTGTTTTACATTTTGGGCACGCCTCCTTCCGCTTACGGAAATCGAAAAAAACGAATTGCAAGTGGCATTTTAAACCTAGAACATTCAGTTATGGTACGAACAAATATTAATCACCATCTTAATGATCTCTGAAAATGTTATTACAATTGGATAAAAGTCACATAAGTTATTAAAGAATTACTTTTATATAGCGTAATTAGGTGCAGCATAATGGTGTTCAAAAAAGCTAAAGTGCCGACAAGCTAATTATTTCGAACAAAGAAAATTTCGGTATATTCTTTGATATATTTGTAGTATATTTATTGGTATATTTTCCAGTATATTTTTGAAAATATATAATATTACTATGGTCAAAACTTTTGATAATACAATAATATTGCTTCAAAAGGGTGCAAAGTAAAGTAAACTCAAACTTCTATTATTCGGCACAAAAACTAAAATAGCAAGTAGCAACATTTATGGTCTACATTTGACTGTATGAGGACATGCATTTTCAAAGTATATGTGTAATAAAAAATAATAAACAGCATCAAATTCTTCTTTAAAGCAAAATTGAAGTTTTAGCACGACAAAAACAACTGAGATAATGTATCTAAATTTTTTTTTTTTTTTAATTTCGGAATTAAACTTACACACAGCGCTAACTTACATTACGCTATCCTACCTGCCACACCACCTTCCCATTTTGAGAATAAATGCAATAGCCTATGGGTTTTTTTTTCAATCCATGGCCTAAAAATTAACAAAACAATGTATTGACACATTGTGATTTAATTGGTTAATAGTAACATCATACATATTATAAAATTAAAAAATAAATAAACAAAATGTTTTGGCTGTAGTTCATCATCTTTGTTATTTGATTTATTTTTTAACCAAATGTCGTTAGAAGCAAGTAAGAAAGCTACAGACGACCTTTCTCGACTATGAGATACACCCATTTTTCAGATTGCAACAAATATACTAACCATACCGAGAATATACTACCAATAAGCCGCAATATATCTCTGTCCAATTCATTAGCCTGTCTGAATTCTTCTAGGTTTATTTAATACTTTTTTCACATCACAGAGTGATATAGCCACTAATATAATAATGGTATTTAATAAACCTAATTAGTCAAGCTAAGCATATTTTGTAGTACATTTTTACAATAAATAGTATATTTCGGTATATTCTTGTTGTGTATTTTACATCAATAGCTCGAAAATTGGCAGAAGTGGCTTTTCACCATTTGGTTGGAAAGTTCAAGAAAGCATTTGACACCAAGAGCATGACATTTTGTAATTTTATTAATGTTGAAGATGGTTTCAACAAATCTAACACAGGACTATTCACCGCGGCTACGGAGAACAAGCACATTGGCACCCCCATAATTGTATGGATAGAGGCCATGCTCAAAATTCGAAAAATATCGTCTACTCAGGCTGTTAAGGAATGTCTTTAGGGCGGGGTTTTATTGCTCTTACTGTGGCCCCTGATTGTAGATGACCTTTTGGAAATACTTGCGAAGTAAGGCTTCACTGCCATAGGCTATGGTGATGCAATGGCGCTTATAGTGACAGTGATCTTGGCTAGTATTGGGACATAATTAATAAAGGTAGAACATGGGGCTTCAAACCCTTGTAGTGTCCAACGGGGTACAGTTGGGTTCAAAAACTTCTCGCGCCACCCTCGTCAAAACAATTCGGAACAGACGGCACTTACGCAAGTACAGAAAAGGCTCCAACAGCGCATCATACGATTGTACATTAATTTTTTTCTAAGACCAAGGTGTGATAATGCGCCGCCGCAGTCGACTGTTACAGTACAGTTCTTGAGCGCTGATTAAAAAGACATCTGCATATATAGTTCTTGATAACAACAAAAACGCGTGGGCAAATTTAGAAATACATGTTAAAACATAATAAAAGATGGTTTAAAAAAAAACTAAAATACGACTGAGACAAATGTGAATGAGAAGGTAAGGCAAAGTGACAGTGTTTTATGTGTAAATTCTAATGCTTACTCTCTTGGCTCTGTGCAGTAGTCAACCGCCTTAGAGTTAGGCACTCCGGCAATCGAAGTAGAACTACAAAAGTGATCCAGACCGCATTGAAAAACCAGTGGCATAATCTTTAGAGATGGCCCGAACTGGCTCCCTGCTGCAACTCTGAACTTGCTAATTTTGGCGCTTTCAAACATATTAGTCATTTAAATAAAGTGAAGCGTAACTAAAGTAAATTCTGATCGCATTGTACAGCCTTTATAGTTATACATGTACGAAGCATTCAGGCAGAAACCTACAATCAAATCAGCTCTATCTCTCAGCTGAAATTTTAAGATAATTACTAAACAAAAGAAATTTGCGTAAAAGATGGCAAGAAACTCTCTACCCTGCAGACAAAAGATCGTATAGCAAGGCTGCATCTGATCTCAAAAAACTACTGTCAACTTTAAGAAACGAATCTCTCGCTGAATATCTCAGAAGCCTAGACCCACATTCTTGTAGCCACGAACATCATTTATGGAGAACATCTAAATATCTCAAACGACCTACAAAAAGAAATGCAATAGTCCGATGAAATAATGTCGAATGGTGTAGGTCTGATGATGAACAAGCTAAAGAAAGAAGTAGAAAAACTTGTTGAGTCATCCTGCCAAAAAGTTGCATCAGAAATTAAATGGTTAAACAATAAATAGGCTCCAGGTTCGGACAAAATAGATGGCATTACGTTGAAGAATCTTTCTCTAAAGTGTATACGATTTTCGTCGCTTATATTTAATGCGATTCTAAGCGTTGACCACTTCCCAAACCCATGTAAATGTGCAGAGATCATGATGATCCTTAAACCAAACAAGGCAGAAAATGATGTGACATCGTACCCTCCCATTAGTTGGTTGTTAATATTCTCTAAAGCATTTGAAAAAATACTTTTAAAGATAATGTTGCCGATCTTGGACATATTCGCTACTATACCCGAACACCAGTTAAGATTTAAAAGAGGTTACGTAACCCCCGAGCAATGTCTCACAGTTATAAATTATATTTTATCGGCATTTGAGAACAAAAAATACTGTACCGCATAATTTCTTGATGTTCAACAAGCGTTTGATCGAGTTTGGCACAATGAATTATTATATAAAATTAAAAAATGGCTACCTGCACCATATTTTTTATTATTAAAGTCATACCTAATTAATCCTTGCCATTGTTTACTATAAATGCTGGAAGGAAGAGTCCTGGGACCTGTTTTATGCACCCTGTACACGGTCGATATGCCACTGACAAATACCTGCACTGTGGCAACATACGATGGTTATACTATCTAGCTATCTTAGCTACTAACTCATCTAAAGAAGCCTCACAACTCCTGCAATCAGAGCTCCGCCTTATTGAGAGCTGGTTCCTTCTCTGGAAAATAAAAGTCAATGCCCTAAAATCTGCCCAAATAACTTTCATATTAAGAAGAGGTGACTGCCAGAAGTTTTATTTAATGGATCAAAAATCCCACAAACTAACTGTATAAATTACCTTGGCTTGCCTTTCGATCGCAGTCTAGCGTGGAAAAATCACATTAAGACAAAGCGTCAGCAACTGAACTTAAAAACTTTGAAAGTGACCTGGTTGCTTGTCCGACTTATGCTATACAGCTCTGGGGACTGCTAGCAAACTCAAATATTGAGATACTCCAGCGTTACCAATAAAAAATATTGAGGTAAATTGTTAATGGTCCATTTTATATCTCGAATGCAAATATTCATAAAGACTTAGAAATCCCTTATGTTAAAGACGAAATAAAACAAGTAAGAAAGTAAGAAAGACTCTGAGATGCCCGCCACCCAATTTTAATGAATGGAAGAATAAATAAGAGCGCATCGAAATATTATATTTTACAAAAATTTACTGGAAAAAAATAATCTGTGCTCAAAATGATTATTATGTCACTGAGTGACATACCAGCTAAACAGGTGCAGTTGCACCTGATTACGCCTTATAAAAGTAATTCTTTGATTACTTCTGTGTTTTAGTCCGATTTTAACCCTTTATCCGGCATGATGATGCCGGTTTTTTTATTGGATAGATATTTGAAAATAAAAAATTCTTTTTAGTTTTTCCAGATTTTGATTTTTAGCCGATTTATTGAAGAATATATATTTGTTGCACATATATATGTTGCACAAATATGCTTTCAGGGGGAAAAAAATAGGTATAGCCAAAAAATTAAACAAGTATATTGTCTTGTTGCGTATGTTGCAAATATGCAACCCAGCCTAATAAAGGGTTAACCAGATTTTTAGAGATCATTAGGATAATGATTAGTACGCTCTAGCTTTAACATGACGCTTAGAATTCGGTTTTTTACGATTAGCGGGGGCGGAAGGGGTAGTGTCCAAAATCTAAAACAACTTGATCAGCATGCATCAATAAGACACACTGCACAGTGGCCAAAAATAAAAAAATTAAAGTCAAAACATTGGCTAGAATTGTGTCAACCCTAACTCGGAATTGATGAAGCTACTAAAATGTATGATTGGTTTTGCTTTATTCTAACTATTCTCTTTAAGAATGAGTGCGAAACACAGAGCACAAAATTGATTTGGCTTGGCAGCGTGCGCAACTTGCAAGTGACGGTCGCAATTAAAATATTATTACGCGTTAAAAAGAAAGTGTTTTTCAAATGGAATCATTTAATATTACAAATAAAGGTATTTATTGTAACTTTTTGAAGTTTTAGAGTTTCTGACGTGTTGTTTTAAGTTTATTAAGTGATTGTGAAACCTGTGTCTTTTTAAGCATTAAATGTAGTGTGAACTCATTTTTCACTTAGAGTTTCAAAAGTGATGAGCATATGATAGCACGATGAAATTAATTTTAAAATATTGGTCAATGTTTATAGATAATGTTTTAAAAAGTTTCAGCTGCAGAAGCTTGCAGATGGCTGAGTTATCTTACAAAGAGCAATGCAGCCTCGCTGATTTCGTTTTCGTGTTTGTTTTTGTTTTCATATTCTTTATCTGTTTAACTGTGATTTTCTTTGTGCCATCGCTTGGGAAAACAAAACAGTTTTGTGTTTTTTTATTGTTGTTATACACAAGTGATTATAAATCGTTAAAAATTTATTATTTTAAAAACATTTTAATTTATAAACTTTACAAAACAATAAATTGAAGCATACTTTTAGGTGGATTTTGTCTATTTCCCGCTGTTCAACTGCGTCAACTGCGGCGGCGCATTATCACACATTGGTCTTAGAAAAAAACCAAACTGCTCCCACTTGGCCACTACATCCTGCATAATTAGATGACTCTATAACAACAGTCTCTATAACACGGTGTGACCTTCACAGCACAAAACAAAATGTACAACACAAGCGCAGTAAAACCATCCTTTTTCGGCGATTGTTGCTCTAGACCGAAAGTAGAGTGGCACCCTTGATCTCCTGTTTAAGACTGAAACGATACAAAAAGACCTTTGAAATTTAAGAACAAAAGACAACAGTTGTTTGGATTATGTGTGTTAGCCCAAATGTTTCGAGCAGTATCGTCTTGTGCGTGTCTTCTACTTATACCATGTGTGCTCTTTAATACATGCGGATCTGCTCTTTATTGCTTTTGAGCACTCTGAACCGGATGAGCAAGAGTGTGCCCATCGCTGCGTTATGACATAACGGTTAGGCCAATCGTCTCCTACGCTGCACTGGTGTGTTGGCAAATCGGGATTAGATCACGGCCATCAATATATATAGTTTTTCAGATATTTGACTTCACTCCATTTCCATATAAAAGAAAATTGGCTGATGATGCCAGTATTATCAAAGAAATTCCTGGCTTAGAAATATGCAACAGAACACGTATTCCATACCGTAAGGGGTGGCCGAACACCCGACCATCACGGTATAACGAAAGAAGAGCACAAAGTTTTGACTAAGTTTGCACTATCTCCTTTTCAAGAATATAGGAGTTACTCGGCACTCAGATAAGACATAATTGTACCTGTAGGAAAGAGTCTGAAGGCAAATCCAACACTCTGTCATCATCCGCAAATTAACTCTATGCGAGGAAAGATCTTTAGTCTCTTGACTATCTGAAATTTCCTTGCTAAACATTAAGAGGCATCTGAACTCAATGGAATGATCCTTCGATTAAAAGACACTGGGCCAGTTTCTATCGCCGTCTTCAAGCAAATCTATATACATATGTCACACCTTGTTTGGTCATAGATCTGTAATTTTACCAATATATATCGTGATGTACTTGGTCATGTTTCGCCCAGTCCTTATGGTATGGAATGCGTATTCTAAGTCTGGCACCAAATAAAATTTAATGTTAATTCTGACCTGTTGCTGATTTCTAAGCCGGATTTTCTTTGATAAGGCATCACGAGGATCAACTGCCAGTAGCCCACTTTATTTAATCTGAAGCCTACTACATATGTTGATGGCCGTGATCTAAATCACAATTGGCCACCACACCAGTAGAGTATGTTATAGAGCATCTAATAATGCAAGGGTTGAATCTCCATGTTCCACCTGGATTAATTGTGTCACAGTACTAACCAAGAGTCAGGTCGTCACCATAGCACATAGGGAATACACAATACATTAACTCTTCTTCAAGAAATGGGTTCATAATCAACTAAAGCGCGCCTTAAGAAGGCCAACCAGCTCAGCAAGGATATACTCCAAGCGATGTTGAAGGAGGTGTGAAAAAATTTGATCACCACCCGGGGCTTTATGGTGCGGGGAAAATATCTATAGCGCGAAAATAGTGCCGAAAAAACTACAGCTATCCCGATCTGATGAAGCAAAGTCGTTGTTGTGGCTGAAAGAATCGGGGTTTACTATTAAACCATTGAAGTGAACATGGGACAACTTTTTTAATACTTTACTTTATCTATTACCGTCTAGTGATTTATGATACTAACAATTGCTTAACGAATCATATTTTTAAGACTAGACATTTCTAGATTCTTATGTATGTGCTTTTTATTTTTTATACCCGCCTACCCAAAGGGTAGAAGGGTATTATAACTTTGTGCCGACCGAAAATGTATGTAACAGGCAGAAGGAAGCATCTCTTGATCAGCGTCAACAGCCGAGACGATATAGCCATGTCCGTCTGTCCGTATGAACACCTAGATCTCAGAGACTATAAGAGATAGAGCAACCAAATCGGGACAGTATGTCTTATTGTTCCACGCAGATCAAGTTTGTTTTTGATTTTGGCCACGCCCCCTTCCGCGCATGCAAATTGAAAAAAACTGAGTTGCAAGCGTCGGTACGCACAATACTAATCACCATCTTAATGATCTCTGAAAATTTGTTTACAATCGGATAAAAAACACAGAAGTTATTACGAAATTACTTTTACAAGGCGTTACCACGTGCAACTGCTAGTGCTGCCTAGTTAGTTGCTATGACACTCCGCGATATAATAATGGTGTTCAATAAACCAACTGAAGTGCCGGCAAGCTAATAATTTCGAACAATGAGAATTTTAATATATTATTTTGTTATTTTTTAATATATTTTTTTAAAGTATTTTTTCAGTATCTTTTTGAAAAATATAATATTTTGATGGTAAAATTGAGTGGCAGGTATCTCACGGTGGAGCACACTCGACAGTAGCTTTCATACTTGTTTTTTTACATTTTTTAACGTTGACGTACCAATGCCAGTACGATTAAGTGGCCCACCGACACCAAACTCGGCATTATTAACGCGCTGACCCAGGCAGACTCAAACCACCCAGGTTACACAGATAAAACATACAAAACAATAAGAACTATACCAACTACAAGACAAATGTTTTAAAAATAAGGCTAACATTCGAAAAATAATGTTAGTATTTCAAATCACTTGATAAAGACTATTATAATTTGCCCTCAAAATATGAAATGAAATAAATTGTTTCTGCTCTGATTAAATCCTATCTTTGCAAACCTTATTCTTAGGAAACCAGATGTTATAACCATAGTTAAGTATAGAACGAACCCTGCAGATATAAAAATGTTTTGTTATGTAGGGATCATTAAGTTCTTTTGATCAACAAAATATAATTATCGAACTTTAATTTTGAATTAAGAAGGATACCTAAATCCGTTACTGACAATATTCGCTCAAGTTGTATACTATTAAGATGCTAATGGTTTTTTGCAATGTATTTGTAATGACTTTATAGCACACAACTATTGAAAACAATCAATAGCTTTACATCATCCGCATGCATCTGCATGCTAGAGTATGATATAACCGACGGAAGATATTTATGAATAATGTAAAGAGCAACGGACTTAAATTACTTTCTTGGGGTACGTCAGAAGTGACTTGGAAGGCCTTAGACAAAGAACTCTTCTAAAATACCCTTTGAATTCTACTTGAAAGATATAAAGAAATCCAAGAAATCCAAGAAGATGCTTTAGGAATCGCAGACATCTTGGAGATACCTGTATTGTTTTGAATGTTAGACGTATTCTGTTTTTGTAAGAGAGTAATAATATAAGACACTTTCCAATGATTAAGGAAACAGCTCAATTCTTCAGACTATTCAAATAATTTTAAAGGTTGTCCCTCCGCACAGAACCTAATCACACAACCAGGAACTTCGTCAGGCCCAGGAGGTAAAACTGCTTTACAAGACTTATGGCCACGTGAGAATAAAGTTCCGGTAATTAAGGGACCAAAAATCCAAAGATTGGTTTACTCGATACGGATAAGACAGGGCTCTATGAAATGTTGATGAAGTTGGGCCCAGCCAGAGTGTGAAAGATGCTGAGAAACTTTATGAAAATCGGTCCTCCGAATTCACCGAACTCACTTCTGTGGTGAAACACTTGTTTGAAGGTTAATGAAGACCTCTAGGGTAGGATGGTAGGGATCTTCAGGTGAGAAAATATATTTAGATCTGGATACCGTGCAGGTATTTGAACCCAAAAGAAAAATGAAATCACGCATTTTATCTGGACAATTTTGTGGCATTTAGAAGTCTTTAGTATTAGAAGTCTTTACAGCAAAGTTTACCCAAATACTCAAAATGTATAGTTTATGAATAAGGAGATCATGGAGGACAAGGAAGAGATTAAATAAAATTCGTAAGGACTTGCAGAGGGCTCAGCACAAAGTCGAAAATCAGCGCAAATCATATCAAGTCTAGCAGTAATGACATACTTGGATGATTTAAAGTATGATCAGAGCAATGGATGCACCAAATTTCGACCTTTAAAAATATTTCTCGAATAATTTTTATGTTTATTGGCCGATTATAACAAAATTTTCAGAGTTCATAAGATGGTGTATATTATTGTGTACCAATAAATCTAGGTTTAGATCATACAGACGGAAAGTTTGCTCAACTGTGAGATACCCGCCACACATTGCATGCAAAAAACTTTAGTATATACAAATGAATTCCCTAAAAATATACCGAAACATACCATGTTCAAAAGTATTAGAATACGTTCCAGCGGGATTGATGGGGTGTTATCACTAAGCAATGAACATAATAGAGTCCGCATATCCAAAAAATACGGGCACTTTCCGTTTTTGGTTTTCAGAACCCTCGTGGCAGAGGCCGTGGCAGAGGCGCAGCGCTCTCTCGCGTTCGGCTCTCTCTCAAGAACTCGAGCTAGCCGTCGTGTTTTGAATTTTGAAAACAAAACCCTGCGGCAGAGACGCAGCGCTCTCGCACGAAGAAGTGAACAGAGAGAACTCGAGCATCAATTCAGTCGTAGAACTACGCTGTTTTGATATGTGTGTATGTGTGTTTAGCGCACATACATATGAAGAAACATAATGTGCATGCAGTTGCTGCTTGTCCGATTGCTTAAATTTTAATTTTGCAGATTTCAAACTGAGTTTCATTTCTTAAATGTTTTGCTTGGATAGGGAAATGTGAATACTCTTCCTCATTTGCATATATTGCTCTATCACTAATAACTAAGGAATTCTAGTCTAGGTCATCAACGGTGCGGTGCGTGCATCATGAATTGAATTGTTGGTTTCTGCCTGTGACCTTGTTGTTGTTCTCTTCTGTTCCGCTCGTTTGTTTCAATTGATTTCGTCGTCTTTGCGTTGATGTTGCTGTTTTTGATTTGCTTACTTTTTACTTTTGATTGCATGCAGAGACTGCACCTGTTGATCGACTTTTTATTATGTTATTATGTTTAAATAATTAGTATAGACATATTATATTTAAATTTCAGCATTTTTTATTGCAAATTAATATATAATAATATATGTACATTCATATTTTTATTTATGTACATATTTTCAGCAGTGTTTAAAATTTAGCAAAATTGATACTATCTTACATATGTATGTATGTACATTCATATGTACATATGTACATATGCATGAAAATATGTATGTATATATGAATTTGCTTAAACACTGCTGAAAAATATTGATGTAAATAAAAATCAAAATACTCCTTTTATATGTGCCTATATTAATTTGCAATAAAAAATGCTGAAATTTAAATATAATATGTCTATACTAATTATTTAAACATAATAACATAATAAAAAGTCGATCAACAGGTGCAGTCTCTGCATGCAATCAAAAGTAAAAAGTAAGCAAATCAAAAACAGCAACATCAACGCAAAGACGACGAAATCAATTGAAACAAACGAGCGGAACACAAGAGAACAACAACAAGGTCACAGGCAGAAACCAACAATTCAATTCATGATGCACGCACCGCACCGTTGATGACCTAGACTAGAATTCCTTAGTTATTAGTGATAGAGCAATATATGCAAATGAGGAAGAGTATTCACTTTTCCCTATCCAAGCAAAACACTTCAGAAATGAAACTCAGTTTGAAATCTGCAAAATTAAAATTTAAGCAATCGGACAAGCAGCAACTGCATGCACATTATGTTTCTTCATATGTATGTGCGCTAAACACACATACACACATATCAAAACAGCGTAGTTCTACGACTGAATTGATGCTCGAGTTCTCTCTGTTCACTTCTTCGTGCGAGAGCGCTGCGTCTCTGCCGCAGGGTTTTGTTTTCAAAATTCAAAACACGACGGCTAGCTCGAGTTCTTGAGAGAGAGCCGAACGCGAGAGAGCGCTGCGCCTCTGCCACGGCCTCTGCCACGAGGGTTCTGAAAACCAAAAACGGAAAGTGCCCGTATTTTTTGGATATGCGGACTCTATTATGTTCATTGCTTAGTGGTGTTATTCAATTCTAAAGCAAACTTGATCTAATGGCCTTAATACTATATCTTGTTACCAAATTCGCTGATCAAGAATAAATATACTTACTTTATGGGGTAAGAGATGCATCCTTCTGCCTGTTACATACACTTTCGATTGGGACGAAGATATTCTACCTTGTGAATCGGCTGGTATACAAAGAAACGAATCATGTTATATAAAACGACTATTTGGCATATGCATGACGGCACTGGGTCTGATTCATACTCAAGAAACAAGCTTAGTGGCCGACACGAGCTTTTAAAGTTGCATCTGCATTTTAACTCTGTGCAGAAATAATCTGTTAAAAAAAGCCGATCGTGCTGGAGTTATTAACAAGGTTATTACTATGTATTTAAATTAACCAGTCTGGCATTATGTCGATATGCGGAGCAGGGCAGCCAGCTCCCCCTCTCAAAAACACGATTGATCACGATGAAAAGAACGCAAAAAAATGGATGGACAACAGGAAAACAATACAGAAAAAAGGACAACAGGTTTTTGATAATAAAAAAAAGGTTAAATTTTTTAAAACATATTTTTATATTAAGTTCATTTTTATTTGTACAATTCATTCAGCATGTTTCACAATTAATTGCAACGCGCTAAGTACGGAATCGATATCCCGCGAAAACGATTTTTACACAAATTTTGTGGTAGTATCACCACTAACCATACAATACGAGATATTCCATTTCATACAAGCGTAAACGCACACACTCTTTTCGGTATAGTCAGAGCATGGAGCACGCTTAGTTGCATGTTGGCTCGAGCAAAAATTTGCCAGAAAATTCGGTTGCGCTTATTCCGTTAGCGGTTGCATTCGAAAGTCTAAACATTTGTTGATTGTCTTGCACTGCTGCTGGTCATTGAATATGTTAGTGAATACACATGCAAATGTGTTGAGCTGTAGGCAAATTTTGTGTATTCGATTTGCAGCTAGCACCAATGGTTGTTGTTATTTTGGTTTCTTGTCTTGTGCCCTCCCTCCCCTTACCATTGTTTTCTTCGACATCGTTTGACTGCCGTGATTTTTTTGTTGACATGACGTATTGTGTTCTGCTGATGGTGGTGTTTTGTTGATTTGATTTTTTTTTACTTCTGCTGGCGTGTACCGACTGCACCTGTCGATCTTGTATTGTATTGTATTGAATATTGTGTCATTATAATCAGTTAATTAGTGTAGACATATTATATTTAAATTTCAGCATATTTTATTGCGAGTTTATATATGTACATATGTTTATATATAATAACTCGGAATAAAATATGCTGAAATTTAAATATAATATGTTCATATTAATTATTTGCTAATAATATCAAGTTATGTCAAAATATTCAAAGACAGGTCTAATCGGCGCAAGCCACCGAAATAAAACAACAACGACTTAACAAGTGCAGCACCAACAGCAGCAGCACAAACGACTTCATGGGTACCTGGACACTCTGGTATCCAGGGCAATGAGCTGGCGGACGAACTTGCTAGGGCCGGTTCGTCAGCTACTTTTTCCGGCCCTGAGCCCTTCTGTGGCATGGGTTGGTCAACCATCTCAGCTATTGTTAAAACCTGGGCTGTTAGGTTGACTGATCGCTACTGGTCGGCCCAACCAGGGATGCGGCAAGCCAAGGAGCTTATCAATCCCTTGGTCGACCGGAAAACCAGCTTACTTTCCAGATGGGATCTTCACCTCCTCGTTGGCTTTCTTAGTGGCCATCATACGGTGAACTATCACCTCACCAAAATGCGTCTGTCTTCTGAGGCTGAGTGCAGACTTTGCAAAGAGGACGACAAGACAACCAAACACATTCTGTGCGACTGTCCAGCCTTGGTGTTGACTAGGAGGAAACATCTGCACGTGGATACCGCAGGTCCCGAGCATATTGTGCGTTCCTCGACAAAAGATCTGCTCTGCTTCATTAGGGAAGCAGAGCAACTTTTGTCTAGCTAGGGAGAGCCTATAGGCACAAAAGACCTCCATGGTCGCAGTGCCTCGCACCTTCTCTGTTGGGAGACTCCCTTTTTCAAATAATAATAAATTTGCAATAAAAAATGCTGAAATTTAAATATAATATGTCTATACTAATTATTTTAACATAATAACATAATAAAACGTCGATCAATAGGTGCAGCCTTCGCATGCAATCAAAAGTAAAAAGTAAGCAAATTAAAAACAGCAACATCAAAACAAAGACGATAAAATCAACTGAAACAAACGAGCGAACAGAAGAGAACGACAACAAGGTCACAGGCAGAAACGAAGAATTCAATTCGTGATACACGCACCCCACCGTTGATGACCTAGACTAAAATTCCTTGGTTATTAGTGATAGAGCAATATAGGCAAATGAAGGAGAGTAATCTCTTTTCCTTATCCAAGCAAAACACTTCAGAAATTGAACTCGGTTTGAAATCTGAAAAATTAAAATTGAAGCAATCGGACAAGCAGCAACTGCATACACACATATCACAACAGCGTCGTTCTACGACTGAATTGATGCTCGAGTTCTCTCTGTTCACTTTTTCAAGTTTCGTACGAAGGGAGAGAGAGAACCGAGCGCGAGAGAGCGCTGCGCCTCTGCCACGGGGGTTATGAAAACCCAAAACGCGACAGACCGTATTTTTTGTATATGCGGACCTTATTATGTTAATTGCTTACTGATACCAATAACCATACAATACGTAGATATATCATTTCATACAAGCGTAAACGCACACACTCTTTTCGGTATAGTCAGAGCATGGAGCACGCTTAGTTGCATGTTGGCTCGAGCAAAAATGTGCCAGAAAATTCGGTTGCGCTTAGTCCGTTAGCGGTTGCATTCGAACGTCTAAACGTTTGCTGATTGTCTTGTACTGCTGCTGGTCATTGAATATGTTAGTGAATACACATATGTTTATGCAAATGTGTTGAGCTGTAGGCAAATTTTGTGTATTCGATTTGCAGCTAGCACCAATGGTTGTTGTTATTTTGGTTTCTTGTCTTGTGCCCTCCCTCCCCTTACTATTGTTTTCTTCGACATCATTTGACTGCTATGATTTTTTTGTTGGCATGACGTATTGTGTTCTGCTGATGGTGGTGTTTTGTTGATTTGATTTTTTTTTACTTCTGCTGGCGTGTACCGACTGCACCTGTCGATCTTGTATTGTATTGTATTGAATATTGTGTCATTATAATCAATTAATTAGTATAGACATATTATATTTAAATTTCAGCATATTTTATTGCGAGTTTATATATGTACATATGTTCATATATAATAACTCGGAATAAAATATGCTGAAATTTAAATATAATATGTTCATATTAATTATTTGCTAATAATATCAAGTTATGTCAAAATATTCAAAGACAGGTCTAATCGGCGCAAGCCACCGAAATAAAACAACAACGACTTAACAAGTGCAGCACCAACAGCAGCAGCACAAACGACTTCATATCAAAAAGACAATCACATCAGTCAAACGATGTTGAAAAGAACATTGGCAAGGGGAGGGAGGCACGAGGGACGACGCGTACGACAATAGCGCTCGGCAGCCGACAAGAAACGAAAATAACAAAAACAATTGATGTGAGTTGAAAAGAAGTCGCCTAATGAGACTCGAAAATATCAAAATTAAAGCATATATTTCATATGCATGAATGTGTTGGTAAATGCACGTATGTATATGATACAATAGTACAGGTGGAGCTTGTCAATTTGAGTGCATTGCCCAGCGTTTCATATTTGTGATTTCTGAATGCCTCATTTGGATAGTTGAATAGTTTATGCTCTTCCTTGTTGCCATATATTGTTCTGGCATCAAAAACATAGAAATTATAGGCAAGAGTATACAGCCGATTAATAACACGCTGTTTTTGTTCTGTCGTTGTTTTGTTCCGATTCATATGCATTGCTTGGATTGTTATTATTTTATGACCTTCGCCATTTCGGTGTTCTCTTGTCTGCTTCTGTCGATTTCGTTTGCGTTCATAGTTATGCTGCTGTTGGTGCACTCGTTGAGTCGTTGTTGTTTTATTTCGGTGGCTTGCGCCGATTACACCTGTCTTTGAATATTTTGACATAACTTGATATTATTAGCAAATAATTAGTATGAACATATTATATTTAAATTTCAGCATATTTTATTCCGAGTTATAATATATGAACATATGTACATATATAAACTCGAAAAATAAATATGCTGAAATTTAAATATAATATGTCTATACTAATTAATTGATTATAATGACACAATATTCAATACAATACAATACAAGATCGACAGGTGCAGTCGGTACACGCCAGCAGAAGTAAAAAAAAATCAAATCAACAAAACACCACCATCAGCAGAACACAATACGTCATGCCAACAAAAAAATCATAGCAGTCAAATGATGTCGAAGAAAACAATAGTAAGGGGAGGGAGGGCACAAGACAAGAAACTAAAATAACAACAACCATTGGTGCTAGCTGCAAATCGAATACACAAAATTTGCCTACAGCTCAACACATTTGCATAAACATATGTGTATTCACTAACATATTCAATGACCAGCAGCAGTACAAGACAATCAGCAAACGTTTAGACGTTCGAATGCAACCGCTAACGGACTAAGCGCAACCGAATTTTCTGGCACATTTTTGCTCGAGCCAACATGCAACTAAGCGTGCTCCATGCTCTGACTATACCGAAAAGAGTGTGTGCGTTTACGCTTGTATGAAATGATATATCTACGTATTGTATGGTTATTGGTATCAGTAAGCAATTAACATAATAAGGTCCGCATATACAAAAAATACGGTCTGTCGCGTTTTGGGTTTTCATAACCCCCGTGGCAGAGGCGCAGCGCTCTCTCGCGCTCGGTTCTCTCTCTCCCTTCGTACGAAACTTGAAAAAGTGAACAGAGAGAACTCGAGCATCAATTCAGTCGTAGAACGACGCTGTTGTGATATGTGTGTATGCAGTTGCTGCTTGTCCGATTGCTTCAATTTTAATTTTTCAGATTTCAAACCGAGTTCAATTTCTGAAGTGTTTTGCTTGGATAAGGAAAAGAGATTACTCTCCTTCATTTGCCTATATTGCTCTATCACTAATAACTAAGGAATTTTAGTCTAGGTCAACAACGGTGGGGTGCGTGTATCACGAATTGAATTCTTCGTTTCTGTCTGTGACCTTGTTGTCGTTCTCTTCTGTTCGCTCGTTTGTTTCAGTTGATTTTATCGTCTTTGTTTTGATGTTGCTGTTTTTAATTTGCTTACTTTTTACTTTTGATTGCATGCGAAGGCTGCACCTATTGATCGACGTTTTATTATGTTATTATGTTAAAATAATTAGTATAGACATATTATATTTAAATTTCAGCATTTTTTATTGCAAATTTATTATTATTTGAAAAAGGGAGTCTCCCAACAGAGAAGGTGCGAGGCACTGCGACCATGGAGGTCTTTTGTGCCTATAGGCTCTCCCTAGCTAGACAAAAGTTGCTCTGCTTCCCTAATGAAGCAGAGCAGATCTTTTGTCGAGGAACGCACAATATGCTCGGGACCTGCGGTATCCACGTGCAGATGTTTCCTCCTAGTCAACACCAAGGCTGGACAGTCGCACAGAATGTGTTTGGTTGTCTTGTCGTCCTCTTTGCAAAGTCTGCACTCAGCATCAGAAGACAGACGCATTTTGGTGAGGTGATAGTTCACCGTATGATGGCCACTAAGAAAGCCAACGAGGAGGTGAAGATCCCATCTGGAAAGTAAGCTGGTTTTCCGGTCGACCACGGGATTGATAAGCTCCTTGGCTTGCCGCATCCCTGGTTGGGCCGACCAGTAGCGATCAGTCAACCTAACAGCCCAGGTTTTAACAATAGCTGAGATGGTTGACCAACCCATGCCACAGAAGGGCTCAGGGCTGGAAAAAGTAGCTGACGAACCGGCCCTAGCAAGTTCGTCCGCCAGCTCATTGCCCTGGATACCAGAGTGTCCAGGTACCCATAGAAGGGTGACGTTGTTAGTAAGAGACAGTCTCTGGAGGCAGTTCCAGCAATCGGCCACCAGTCGAGAGCTTACTCTTTTGGAGGAGAGGGCTAAGATGGCGGCTTGACTGTCAGAGAAGATGTAGATGTTCGCTCCTCTAATCCCCTTCTCTAGGATCAGACGGCAGCAGAACTCCATGGCATGAACCTCAGATTGGAAGACTGTGGGCCATTTGCCCATAGCAATTGAGATTTTAAAGTTGGGTCCAAAGATCCCAGCTCCAACCTCCTGATCAGTTTTTGACCCGTCGGTATACCAGTGAATACCGTAGGGGTCGCTGATGGGGTTGCCAGTGTCCCAGTCCTTCCGGTCCGGGATGAGAGTTCTGAATTTAGCACCAAAGAAAAGTTCCTTAGTCATAGTATCTGATCTAGTGCAGATATCCAGGAATGTCTTTGATCAGGCTAGCATGTCCTGATTCGGTAGCTAGAAGCCCTGATTGGAGCTTGATTCTAAAAAGGCTCATAGCGGCGACTTCTTTAATTTGGATGTGCAGCGGAGTCAGATTCAGTATCGATTCCATTGCTGCAGTGGGACAGGTACAAAGTGCACCTGTCAGTGAGAGGCACAGCAGCCTGTGCAATTTATTGCATTTGCTGATGGCAGTGACCTGCGTAACCTTTGGCCACCACAGTGGAAGTGATAATCCGGTGTTTGAGCATAGCTTCAATCCACCGGATCAATGGACGGGCAGTTCCACTACGTTCTAGAGCAGTAGAGATTGACCCGTAGCCGGTATTATCAAAAGCACCTTCTATATCCAGAAAAGAGCACAAAGCAATGTTCTTGGATACAAAGGCTCTTTCAATTTTTCCCACTAACCTGTGGAGAGCGACCTCCGTCGATCTGCCGGCTATGTACGCAAACTGCGTGGGATGCAGAGGTGTCGACGTCTGCAGAGAGCACCGAATGTGCATATCTATAAGCCTTTCCGCCGTTTTAAGCAGAAAGGAGGTAAGACTGATCGGCCGATAGGACTTGGGCTGGTCAAGCGGACGATTCCCTTGCTTGGGGATGAATACTATATTAACTCTCCTCCAAGAGATGGATATGTATCCCCAAGTAAAACTAGATCTAAGAAGGCCGACCAGTGGATCAAGAATATGAGCCATGCTGTTTTGAATAAGGGCTGGGAAGATTTTGTCACCCCCTGCGGCTTAGAAAGGAGATCTGGATTCGCCACAGAACCCGGAAAGTGGACTTGCAGTAGAAGCTCAAGTGTTTCCCTGCGATCTTTAGTGAAAGAGCCATCTGCTCTTTTAAGAAGCCCTATTCCATTAGACGACCCTTTAGCCAATACTTTATGAAGCCTCGCTGCCTCTGGCAACGATTCTAAGCTACCACAGTAGCTGCGCCATGTATCGCGTTTAGCTCATATAATGCTTTTGTTGTAGTTGGTAAGAGCGTCCCTATAGACGTCCCAACTAGCACGGTTAGATTTAGCCTTATTAAAAAGGCTTCTAACCCTCCTTCTAAGGACAGCCAGCTCCTCATTCCACCACGGAATTTTCCGATTGACCCTTAGGGTCTTCTGAACTGAGCTGTCCTCGAAGGATGAGATAAGCACATCTTGGAGCAGATTGGCAGCGAGTTCTATCTCACTGATAGAGCTAGGATTGCTGACCAATAGGTCTGCTTTGAAAGCTACAGAGGCTTTAAAGAGCTCCCAATTTGTCTTTTTGGGACAGAAGGAGTTTTGGCGAATTTCGACTTGGCCAGGGAGGTCAAACCTGATGTGCTGATGGTCTGACAAAGTGGCTTCGTCTGTGACCCGCCAATTAACAAGCGAACTTGCTATCGAGGTGCTGATTAGGGTGAGATCTAAAACCTCTTCCCTAATAGCATTGATAAAAGTGGGTTTGCACCCTATGTTAGCTACATCTAATTGACAACACAATAAGTAGTCTAAGAGGGACTCACCACGTTTGTTGATGTCGCTGCTCCCCCAGATCGTGTGATGTGCATTGGCATCACAGCCGATCACGAGCGGCTTGCTGTTGCGACGACAGAATTCCACCAGCCGCTGGACCTCTGCTGGGGGTACATCATCCACATCGCCCGAGAAGTATGCGGAGGCGATCACAACTTCCCGGACACCGTCTGCAGTGGCTACCTCAATAGCCGCCGGTCTCTGTGGATGAAGTTAGTTAGTGGGAAATGTCTGACACTGTTATCCATAAGTATAGCAGTGCGCGGGGCACCTCCCATACGGTCATATAACAACTTACATGATCCACATGAAAGTCCACGTATTTGGCCACCGATCAACCATGGTTCTTGGACAAGAGCCAGGTTGATTTGATCTTCACAGACGACCCTGCACAGTGTGGCCGACGCTCCTCTAGCGTGGTGCACGTTCGCCTGGAGCACTTTAAGTTTGCTCATCTTCCCTCCTGATGGCGGTTGAGATAAGGCCACTTTGCTCGTGATTTGACATCTAGGTGGAAAAGAAAGAAAAAAAATTTAAATTGGTGTATTACATAATTTCTAAAATTGGCTTATTTAAGCAATTCAGGTAAATCTATATAAAACCTACTCAACCAGATTGATATAAAAGTGTTTGTCTGTCTACATGACATTTAAATGAAGAGCAAATTAAATATGTAGATTTACTGTGAACTTTGAATGATATTATCTTCCCAGCCTGTTTGGTTGGTCTACCAAAAAATAACGGAAGTAAATAGATGCTTCCTCACCAAAAGAATCTTGTACCTATCAAAATGGCATCGCACTTTGGCACTTAGGCACTTTTACACTTTGTTGGCCCTTAGAAACGATACTAACTGATTTCATTGACTAAGTTGATTGTTGAGGGTTGGGTGGAGTCGACAAATGCTCTAACCTAGCCCAATCCGTGTAAACGCCTACCCGAAAAAATTCAGGGCATTATAACTTTGTGCCAACCGAAAATGTATAAAACAGGCAGAAGGAAGCTTTTCCGACCCCAAAAAGTCTTTATATTCTTGATCAGCATCAGCAGCCGAGACGATGTCCGTCTGTCCGTATGAATACATAGATTATTATTGCAAGATTGCAGATCAAGTGTGTTTTAGATTTTGATCCCGCCCCCTTCCGCCTCCTGAAATCGAAATAAGCCAAATTTCAAGCGTCATTAAAACCTACAACGTTCAATTTTAATACACACAATATAAATCACCATCTTAATGATCTCTGATTACTTTGATTACGAGTACTTGATTACTATCAGCCAATAAACGCGTAAGTTATTCGAGATATACTTTTATGGGGCTTCTCTTTCAACGTCATCAACCTCGAGAGTACATTTGATTTTTTCTTTGGAGTTAAGTTTTTTAGGGGCCCAGGTAGTTGCTATTTATTCCACATGCCATCGCTTGGCCTCTTTTTTTTGAGATTCTGCTTTTTAAGCAAGAGGTAGTTTTCCTCAATCTCAAGAAGGCAAGAATACTTTGCGGCTTGGAAGAAACTTTAACTATCAGATGCAATTTGGGGTTTACACAAATTTTTCGTAACATTCGAAAGTAATTTTGCTTGTCATTTATATTTTCTATAACACTTTAAGAGTGGATTAAATTTATGACCGAATAAAGATCCAAACGTGCTCAGATGACATACATACATATCAAGGACTAGCACGAAAATAAAAATTTGTTTCCTAGTTTATCATTTTTGGTTTTAGCACACAAACAACAACAAGAGTTTTAAAGTAACTAATTTATTAAATAAAAAAAATTTTAATTTTCAAAATTAGTGAAATAAGTAGGCAGTCTAGGGTTAACTATGAACTGATGATAAACACTTGAGAATAATAGCAAGGACAAAATAATATATAATGGAAAAACAAAAACAGCCAAAACCGAAATAATAAACGATACTCTCTCGAGTTGTTAGCGGAATAGGTGTGATGTGAGCACAGAAACTAAAATAGAAAGAGCGCAAACGTAAAAATTCAACACAATGAACTGCATAGCAAAAGAGAAATGTAGCCAAGCAAATTGATGTATTAAACATATAAATAGTAATAACAAACAGGATATCAAATACTCGTTAATATCGTTTCAAAACAAACCGAAGCTTAGGACATGGGCCCAAAATATAAAGCAAATCAATTTTTTATACCCGCCTACTCAAAAGGTAGACGAGTATTATAACTTTGTGCCAACCGAAAATGTATGTAACAGGCAGAGGGAAGCATCTCCAACTCCATAAAGTATATATATTCTTGCTCAGCGTCAACAGCCGAGACGATACAGCCATGACCGTCTGTCCTTCCGCCCCCGTAAATCGAAAAAAAACCGAATTGCAAGCGTCATTTTAAACCTAAAACATTCAATTTTGGTAAGCACAATACTAATCACCATCTTAATGATCTCTGATAATTTGAAAATTTTACAATCGGATAAAAAACAAAGAAGATATTAAGGAATTACGTAATCAAGTGCAGCTGCACCTGGTTAGTTGCTATGTCACTCAGTGACAAAATAATGGTGTTCAATAAACCTAATAAAGTGCCGCCAAACTATTAGTTTCGAACAAAGAAAATTTTGGTATATTATTTGGGAATATTTTTAGTATATTTTTAAGTATATTTTTCAGTATGTTTTTGAAAAATATAAGATTGGGTGACGGGTCTCTCACAGTTGAGCAAACTCGGCAGAAGCTTTCTTACTTTTTTTTTTATCTAAAATACAATCAGTTTTATAAACAGTACCCATTCGGTTCAAATAGCATTAATTTTAAATATGTATTTTTTTTAACTTAAGACCAAGTGAATTCTAATGATTGATTTACTTATTTTTCTTTTCAGGTCGTACTTGTGTTTATACTCAGCATTGCCTCTCTTATTATATACTTTGTTGATGCATCTAGCGAAGAAGTCGAAAGATGCCAAAAATGGAGTAATAACATTACTCAACAGATCGATCTCGCTTTCAATATCTTTTTTATGGTTTACTTTTTTATACGAGTAAGTTGCACACGAGTTTGGTCTCATTTATTTAATTTTGTGTATTGGAAAACAATTGATTTAGCCTTCTTAGTTCAATCTGGTTGCATTTCTGTTTAATAAATTCTTAAATATTATTTTGTTCTTTCATTAACACTTTTATTACAGTTCATAGCGGCGTCCGATAAGCTTTGGTTTATGTTAGAAATGTACAGTTTTGTAGATTATTTTACAATACCCCCGTCCTTCGTATCAATATATTTAGATCGAACTTGGATTGGTAAGAGAAAAAATCAAAAAATTAAGTAAATAAAAATAATTAAAATTCTACAACATTATGCATACAAATCGGTTATAAGCTTTAATTATTACTATCGTCTTGACACTCAACTACACACAATATTTTATTTGCAATCTTACTGAATTACCTATTATTGTGCCGCGATCGATTTGTATGCATGCAATGTTTATTACTCTACATTCATGATCATACTATTTACTTACATATGTACTATGTCTGTGTAGGGTATGTTTGAATGTGCGGAAAGTACTATATTTCATGAATGTATGTATCATAAACAGGTCTTCGATTTCTTCGAGCGCTACGTCTCATGACTGTTCCAGATATTTTACAATATTTAAATGTACTTAAAACATCGAGCTCAATTCGCTTGGCTCAACTAGTATCAATTTTTATATCCGTGTGGTTAACAGCAGCAGGCATTATTCATCTGGTATGTAGACACACACACATTTATATATATACAACGAACATATTCTATTATATGTTGCGCGCGTCTTCCTGCCGACTTTGTGACAGATTTATAACGTATGCCTAAGGCCAGTTATTTTTTTAATAAACGAACGTTGAAATATGTCACAAAGTATGAATTCGGTTGTTGGGAGGGCTTGCGTGGCGCTTTGCTTACTTTTCGAGTGTCCAATGGCATAGAGAATGAAATGTGCATTTCGGTTTTTTGCTGATGCGTGTTTTTTGCAATTGAAAATTGCAATTGCATTTACTTAAAATTTAGCTGGAGAATTCTGGCGATCCGCTGGATTTTAATAATGCTCATCGTTTATCCTATTGGACCTGTGTCTATTTCCTTATTGTGACCATGTCAACGGTAGGATATGGTGACGTTTACTGTGAGACTGTCTTAGGAAGAACATTTCTAGTGTTTTTTCTGCTCGTCGGCTTGGTAAGTTAAATAAAAACACAAGAAACTATTAACAACATCACTTTACAAAAATATGAAAGCTTTGTTTTTAGTTAATTACTTACATATAGCGAATGTTTTGTGTCCTTATTTCATGCGCTCGAGCGCTTGTCTAGTTCGTCGGTTTTTCATCAAGACCCATCGTCCTTAGGTCAAGCAAACAGAAAGGTTTGCAATGCTGAAATGTGTGAATGTAACGTTTTGGTTCTTTACTAAATAAACCAAGTACTGTAATGCTAATATTAGCCTAAATAATTAAAAAGTATCGAAGTACGCCTCCAAAACATCCAATTACCAAATTAAATAGCGTAGTACCTAACAATTAATTTAAACATTAAATCGTCTCAATTGTTCTCCTTTTATACACTATTTATGAAATATTTATGTAAAAGAATATAGAACGATAACGCTGCACAATTGATTTGATTGTTGATTCTATTTAAAAGATTGCTTTGAGATTCAGCTTAAATTTATATACCAGTATCATCTAAGTTTTGTTAACTCAAGCGTCTGGTTCTATTTAGTCATTAAAGTTATTCTATCTATTCTAATTATGCACACACAGCTATTTACAAATGCTTATTAAACGAGCAGCAGTTGGTAGTAGATAATTTATTTTCTATATTTATTTATTTATAAATCAAATCAAATGCATGAAGTTCCCAAAATGTAAAAATTTCACAATTTTTCTTTGAGTTTTTAAATAAAAAACATACGTTGATTCAGATATCGATATCGATATTGACATCACAATTACATTGACTGTGGGAAATTATTAATATAGCAGGCATTAAAAACATTTAGAATATTGCGTATTTAATAATAGTATATATTAATAATAATAACAATAATAGTATAATTTGATTACCGATCACTGGTATGACTGATTGGGGATCCATTTAGTCTTATTTATGTAGAGCAAACCAGCAGTAATTTCGTAGATGAAATTACTAATAAACAATTACTAATTATTAACAATTTTAGATTAAATTTCTTAATTTTGGTATATTCTCGTGTATATAAAATATTTTAGGCAATGTTTGCCAGCAGTATACCGGAAATAATTGAACTCGTTGGTAGTGGCAATAAATATGGCGGTGAACTCAAAAGAGAACACGGAAAGAGGTAGTCTATAAATTCTCTACTATAAAACATCAAATGCAAAAAATTACGTAAAAACATCATATTTATATCTAAAAATAATTTCAATATGAACCAAATACTAATTAAATAATAAAATAACTTGATGGACTGAAAATCTGAAGGATTCTTAGCGTACTCATAAATATTATAGTCATATCGTGTACACAAGTATAGAAAACTGTCAAATATCAAATTTAAAATGTTTTCTATAATTATTATTTTTCCGATATACTTACAATATCAAGTATGCATACTGTTAAATGAATAAAATCCAAGTGGTAGTTGTTCACAATTGTGTGCATTCTCATTCGCAGCATTCTCCATCATTACAAATACAATAATGTAAAAATGTACTATCTCCAATATACAAAATAATTATGAATATTTTTGAATAGTATCTTTAGTATTTATTTTACATATTTACATAGTCTGTTACCCTTTTATTTGATTTTATGTTTACCTTATGGATTGGTTTTTTTTAGAAACTCGCATACGAAGTTGGCTCTTGACGGTAATGCAAAGTTTCACTAACTTCTTTACCCCTATATCAAAAATAGCTACAGTCAACTTATATAAAAAAGGGACTTCAAATAGTGTATTAAATTATATTTTTCAATAAGTATTTCCAAATAAAACCCTTGACTTTTTTTTTTCGAGACGCAAATAACGTAAATTTATCAAAAGTAAACTATTTTAAATTAAATTATCTATAATTGTGAGAATTAAGCTTTAAATCAGTTATTTTGTCATTTTATATTTCGTCGATACAAATTTTTAGGCGTGAATAATAAATTTGTTTTTATATCATTTTCTAAGTTTCTTTTAATGTTTTGCCAAGCTTTTAACGTTTCTCGTGTTTCAATTAAGCAATGTTTAAAATATGCGTTATTCAATTTGCAATGTTTAAGGGTTGTCATTTTTCCTATATCTTATAACATTTGTGCAAAACCATTAGGCGCATTGTTGTTAACTCACATATACATATAGCATCGGTCACGCATTGCCAACAAAAAAAATAGCTCAGTATTTTCGATTTTAAAAAATAAAGATATTGTATTTAATATTTGAATGATATTGATCTATAATGAACACATTTTCGTTATTGTCACCCTACCCAAAACAAAATATTTCCCATTTCTATTATACTTTAATTCTCAAAAACACTTTCTGGAAACAGTTTGACGAACTTAAAAAATCTTTCATCTTAAGTCCTCTTCCATACGATGATCCAAAACAATGTCATTTGGGAATTAATTTGTAATCTTCGGTAAACCGAATTTTTTTTGTTTTCACATTATATTAACGATGCATCAGATTTGTTTGTTTTCATTTTTTGAAAAATAATAATAGCATAAAAATATAAATTTGATGTACTCGTATTTATTTTGTAATTGAACAGGCATCACAATAACATGAGAACTGTAAGAGTACTCACAAATTTGTTTGATCAAATTTCTTCTTCTATGCAAAAGGCAGCAATTGCACTCTTCCTTTACATCTGAAAGACTGTAAAATTTGTAAATTTGTAGAATTTTCTATTCTAAAACAAAGTAATAAATAAAATGTTTAGAATCAGTATAATAGAAACACCTTTGCAGAAAATTAAAACTGTACTTGTACTTCCATATGTAAAATAATATACGATTAGATGTTATATTGCCAGAATACTTTCAACTTTATGCAAATCATTGTACTCGTATTAGGTATGTATTGTATATAAAGAGTGTATGAATGTATGAAAAGTAATCGAATGCCTTCAAAATGATCATCAGAGTGTCGAATTTTTGTACATTATGTGATTTAAAATTATTCGTTCCTTTTATGTTATGCATAGTTTGCGTTCTTCTCATCGTCAATGAGCCATGTGTACAACCTTTTAAACACACTCAAGAGCCAAGGAACACAAATGACGATAGCCCATACTAATTGTAACTGCAATTGTAACTGAAACTCAACAACTATTTTGGCACTTCTCTATATTCTAAATGTGTATGTGTGTTGTTGAATTTAGGCTGTGTTCGCTAGTTGGATACCAGAAATCACTGAACTGGCTGCCCAAAGAAGCAAATATGGTGGAACATATAGCAAGGATCCTAGAAAAAGGTACACACATGTTGCTGGCTGTACCACATTGAAAAACCCAAAAAACAAAATATACAAACGAAATTATATAAATAAATAAAGTCAATAACCAGAAAACAAAAAAAATTAATTTTCACGAAAAATAATATAAAGCTACAATCGCTACATTTCAATTTTTCAAAAAGTATTAAACCTTCTTAAAGTTTATTTAATTTTTATTAATTACTCTTTAAAATATTATTTTCTTTTTAGTTATTATATGGCTTCACATGAATTTTCAAAAATATATATACATTAACTGGGCAGTTGAATTCAATAAATGTGTTAAAGAGCAAATAATATAAATTTTTTGAAATGCGAATTTCTCAAAAGGCATTGGTTTCTTGGTGGCATGTGCAAGGCGAATAGGGCGACCATTCTCTGTATGCAAAAGCCCAATCGCAAAATAAGCTATTTGTTGCCAAATCCTTCTGTACATTTTGTTTGCCATTTTATACTCAATTTTGTGTATGTAAATTATTACGCTTCTCGTACTTAAATAGTTTGCCATAAAATAAGTGGTCAGTGTAATGCAATCATATTGCTTTGTTATTTTTCACACGTTAATGTTAAAATTACTGCTCGTGTCTAGCGCCTTGCGGGTATGAAAATAACTTTGCCTGCGGTATTTTAATTAGGTAAAATTACAACATATTTTGTATAAATTGTGCAACAACTACTAAGACTCGAATTCAATCTATTCTACATATATTTGTATGTAGTTATCTTAATAAAAGTAACTTTTATTCATATTATTCTTCTGCATTAATCGGAGTATGCATGCAACTTTCGAAAAAGCCAACAGTGCAAATATCCACAAATACTTACTTTACAATATAAAAAAACATAATTTATGCTGAAGAACAATTTACAGAAGGTTTTGAATTTCTTGTGTATGACACAATTAAATGAGGGCCAAGACCTTTCAAAATGAATTAAATTAATAAATTTTGTTATGTCTTCAAGCAAAAAATTTAATATCTCAAAAAATAAATATAGAAAGACTAGAAGCTTTTATTATTTTTAATATATTCTTTAAATTTATTAGATTTATGCAATTTCAGAAAAATCCCTTTATCTTAAATTAGTTGCATTTGGAATATAAGTTTCTTTCGCTTTTCAACAAATCACACTTACCTATATTTGATTTTTAAATTACTAAAAATATAAATAAAGAAAGTGCATAAAATTAAATTGTTTGTTGGTTTGTTAGTTAAAACACACACTTTATTACGGCTTTATTTCTGTATTTATTTTTTGCCTTTGGACATGAATTTATTCCAAGTTATTAAAAATTTATTGATTCTAATTAAATACATACCTAAACAAATGTGGTAGAACATTTTTTGTAATTTTTATGCATTTTTATTATATATAATTCACATGTAATTACATACATATACAAGAGTAAATACTACCTATTTATATATGTGGTATGTTAATCATACCAACATCAAATTACACCTATATATCATTTCATCAATTTGGTTAAATTACAATTATTGATTTGTATGCACCTTTTTATGCCGCAGCCACGCATATAAGTGTAAAAAAAGGGCAATCATATAATAAAATTCTCAAGAACCAATGGATCAGCTATAATTTGTTTGCAGTAACAGAAAAAGTTTCAGAATTTGTGTATTCCTAATCCGTATCTGTCTCATTAGTTGCATTTCGTCCATATTATTTGAAACTCTTTCCTGATTTCTTAAAATATACACATCTATATATACATAGACTTTTTCTTTTTTGTTCATCACACAGATAAAAATATGCGGCAATATATTTTGATAATTTTGCTATATAAATAATGAAAAAATACATTATATCCACAGCGAAACCACCGTACCTTGTCGTAGTTTGTAGTTCATGTTAACCAATGCATTACCTAGCGCCCAAAAATCCAAACACAAACATAAAATATATATGTACAACTGATTTGAATTGATGTATGCAGTACACAAACAAAATTTTACAGGTGTTTGATTTTTATTTCGTACCTTAAATTTCTAATAAATATATGTTTATATATATTTCGATTTCATATGTACTATAATTTTACTGAAGCCAACACGTACACTCAAGAAATCGAAAGCCTAATACAAAATTTTTATACTCCAACTACACATAGGTTATTAATCATTTTAAAAATAATTACTTTAAAATAGATGCAGACTTTTAATATTTTGATTTATGAAGTGAGTGAGAAAATGTTTTTTCCTTTACTTTAATTTTATTTTAATACCATAATTTTATATTTGGTTTTGTATTATCATGATTTAATTTCAAGTATTTCGAAACTTTAATTAATAAAAAACGATGTGGCGTCGCATATTTAGCGATTTAAAAACAATTTCAAAATGCAGCAACATTTCTTAAAAAAAAATTTCTAACTTCCCAAAGGCAAGTGGTATTTACATATTTCAACAAGTGTTTATCACTCTTCTAATATAATAAATGTAAACTAAGGTCGATATTTAATTTAGTCTCTCTACTTGTGGTGACTCCCTATCCTCGTCGAACTCCGCAATACTGAATTGTTAATACTTTTTTTATTTTTACCAATAAAAAGTATTCAATAGAACAATCAAAAATACTTCACTATCATCATTATCTTTCATACTGTAAACAGGCGATTTTTGCAAGTTGTATACCTGAGATTATAGACTTGATTGGAACAAGAGCCAAATATGGGGGCACATTAAAAAATGAAAAAGGGCGAAGGTGAGACAATCTAAATTTTTTGTATTCAACAGAATAAAATTGATATGAACAAATCGTTAAAAACCAGACCATTTACTACCACAACAAAAAATAAAATTGTTATTTAATTAAACAAATACTTAACTAAATAACAGTCGTTTCTGACAATATAAGCATAAAATCAAAATGAAATTTCTGCAAGTAATAAAATAAAAAATATGAATGAAATAAAATTGTAATAACAATATATATTGAATTTGAAATATCAGTTGTATTTACTTTTATATCGCGCCTTATTCAAATAAATAATTTATGGATACAAAAAAACTATGTTTGAAATTTGATTTTGGTTTACAAAATTAATTAGAAAAAGAAAAAAAAATTTGAATACTTATATACACAAAAACACATACTAACTAAATAATATAACCAACCGAAAGCCTCACAAAACATGGCTGTCTTTCAAATAAAGCCATATGCCAGCGGTATTAATACTTCGATTTTAACACACACCCCATAATAACACAACATTTGAAATACATTTAGAAAACAATCCATCAATCACCAATTCAAACCGAACCTGAATTTGGTTATCAATCACATATACACAAAAATCTCCACAACAGAAGTCACAAAAAGAAATTTGAACAAAATTACAAATGCAAAAGCAAGAATCAACGAGAATTTTAACATAAAAAAAATATATATTTTGAATTTTTTTTGTTAAAAACTCATTTTGTATTGACGTCTTAATTTATTTTAATTTTCACTATTTATTTACGTTGTATTTCAACTTTCTTAATTATGGCGTTATTCAGCACGTCTATAAAAGTTTTCACCAAATATCAATGCAGCGGTGCATTAGGCATATTTTTATAATCTTCGTTTTTAAGGCTCGCCAAATTGATTTAATTATTTGATTTGATCTTGATTGGCATTTTGAGAAAAATTTAAATCTATACCAAAACTGTAATGTACTTAAAAATGTTCTGAGTGTAAACTGTGCGTACTCTTAACTTCTATATTGTTGTAATTTTAATATAATCTAATTGATCGCCAATTATCAACCAAGTCTTCTAAAGCTATTTTATGCTCTTTATAAATACATATGTACATCTTATCGACTATCTTGCTCCAAATTTATTAAAATTTAATTTTCCTTGTTTCTTGGCGCTTATAATGAGCGCAGGTGTTGCACGTTTTATGTTTGATATTTTCAGTTCATTGGAAAACAAATGTCTTTCATTGCGCTATTTGACTTCAATCATAAGAGTATTATGACTTTTCATACTGGAGAACTTTCTATATAATTGGTAACAAAAACAGTCCTTCCAAATATTTTTTTGGTTTAATTCATTTTGTATGCCATCAATTAGATATTATTAGTCCTTGAAAAATCAGTGATTGGTGTTTAATATTGTGTTCCATATTCATAATTGTCTTATAGTTCTTGATATCGAAATTGTAATTTTAATATATATATATATATATTATGAAAATCAAATTTAAGAGATTAACCATTTAACGAAAATAACACATATTATAATATTCCATAAAAAACCAAAATGTAATACCTAAATATTAAATGTACATGTACACACACATACCCACATTTGATTTTTGGTTACTAGAATAATAATAGTGATAATCTGTCCATTAATCTCAAAAATTTTAAGAATTATCCATAAAACCGCAATTTAATTTCTAAATCGCGACTTGTATTAATTTGTATTTTTATTAATAATACAAATTAAAATTATCTACCTTAAAAAAAATGTCACTAATCATATGACTGTAATAAGCTGCATATGTGTGTGTACCATATTTTAAATAAATATATATATGTGTATATAAGAATATATATACAAATTATTTAAAATTCTTTTTCTCTAGATACCCGACTGTTTCGATTTCTCTCTCTTATACTGTCTCTCTTTCTTAGTAATCAGCTACTATTTCTAATCAGTGTTACAGTTCTTAAAAATTTGTATTTATAATTTCCGCTGAACACTGAAATTTTCAAAATCTATGTATTTCTTGAGTTATTATGTTTTTAGTTACTTATAATTTGATGCTCTGGTTCTATTTATTCTAAATTAACATTATATTAAATTGTTATTAAAATAAACCATAATAAAATTAATAAATAATGGAATTGGCCCTTATAACAAGACTATACACGATTAATGATGGATATAAACATTAACCATATATCTATTCTGAACTACTGAAACACATATGTATATAATAGGTTAATAATTCTGCAGATATCTTACAAGAAACAGTTAGTTTGAGTTGAATATATTATATATATATAAAACCATATTGGATTTAATCAAACTGTCACTTTTGGTTGATGTTTTTGTCAAAAAAAGATTGTTTCGTGATACAACAATTATTTATATCTATGAGTGGAGTTAGAGCTATCAAACGACGTACTAAGGAGTTATTACCAACAAAACTGCATAAGTTGCACGACCCGAAAAAATTGGTAAACATATTCCCGAAAACATTTCCATAGAAGTTTCCTCGTTTTTCTAATACACAACACATATCGCTAATTTTAGTTAATTTAACAATTTTTACCACGCTACCTAATTATTTAAAAAATGGTTTGTTCGTTCTCAACATTTCATCTAGCCTTAACATTCAAACTACCTATGGGGCATTAAAATCAAAGATTCATTATGTTAGATTGTCAACATTTATGTAATTTTTTTATTTTTTCGTTCTTATTAATCATGTATAGAATACATGCACAGGACTTTATAATGTGAAAAATAAGGAAAATGCGTGGCCAGGCATCAATTTTAAAATTCTCATAAAATTTATTAATTTCAAACATATTAAATTGCATTCTAAAAATAGCAACGACAAATACCTCAGCACATGTTTTTAGCAGCTGTTAAAACAGATACAAGTGCTTACTGTTAGTTTGGTCCTTTTACTTCTTGAAATAAAAAATAATTATAAACACAAGATTTTCTTCACTTCAAATTTGATCGATTTAATTATGCAACACTAGATACACATTTTTATCATGTTATTTATTCAAGCAAAGCTTTGAAGAAAATACAAGGCAATATAATATAATACTTTTATAAAGAATACAAAAAGAACTTTAGTGATAATAATCTTGAATAATACCATATTCCAAACAGTTCTTAAGTTTACATATATAAAAACTTGGAACTAGTGACTTTTGTGAATTAATTTATATTGTGAAAGGCTAATTGAATGATGTCCCGATTATTCTGTTAACCCGATTATTGCTTGTAATAATGAAATTGTGAAAGGTGCATTATTAATTTTCTTTGGATATACGTCTATCCACTGATGTCTATTTGAGTACAAATTACATTTCATTATGTTAACTACAATGGATAATATTAGTACCTATCCGAATGCCGGAATGCATGTTTGTAATAAATTAAATACCCGTATATCCTATGAAAAGTTATTGGAACGAATACTTATTGTTTTTAATATGATTGCACAACCTGTAAATGCAGACTAAAAGTGATTACAATATATGTATGTAAATCGGTTTGGTAATTTTTAATGCTTTTAAGATGCATGTATGTTGGTTATTATCTTAACGATTTGCGTATCTAATCTTATGTTAATAGAACCTATTAATGTTTAAACTATTTGGTTCGACTTACTGAAGTGAAATGCAAAGCCAAATCCGCTTTTTAAATTGTTAATTTATATTAATGTTCTAATTGTTTTAATTACCTTTTGAAAACACTTTTTATTTTTGGGGTAGCAGACTAAATTCACGCCTATTGAAAAATATTTATAAATTTATTATTTTTTAAATACATTTCTTTTAATTTTGGTATATTTATTTAATATGGAAATACAATGTCATTTTATGATTATAATGCTGTTTACTGTTTAACTTTAAAAATAACACTGACAAGTTATAAGAGTAATCATAAAAAACGAAAGCAGTTAACAACGAGGACAATCAATATTTAAATATTAATAAATAAATAAATAAACAAATTAGAGAAATATACACACTTCATACACGCATACACATATAAAATCGAACACACCCACTCACCAGAAATGTTCGTCGAATACATTCATTACATACATACATATAACAAAACCACGATGGTGCTCTAGCAGTTGTATTCAAATAAGTGATTTTTTCAATAAATATATTTAATATATTCAAATATTTTATAAATATTTTTATTGACTAAATAAAGGCAGCTCTTGTCTTAGACAGCACCAAACGTACACCTGCATCAACCATTGTCTTTCACATTCATAGGCATGAGCACACGCCAATTCATTATTTGCAATGCACAAATATCCAATCATTTGTATATGTTCACAATATTATTAATACTAATTTCATTCAAAATACATGAACACGGATTACAATATCCCACACTTAGGTTAAGCGTAATTCTTATTGTAACTTGAATTTAAAAAAAATATTGAAACATATACTAACAAATTTTTATTTACTCAATAAATACAAAAACTTCTTCATAGACATATTGTGGTATGCGGTCATATAACATACGAATCGGTGTCACATTTTCTAAAGGACTTTCTGCATGAAGATCGCGAGGATGTCGATGTCGAAGTAGTCTTTTTACATCGGTAAGTTGTCCTGTTCTTAAATAATACAATTTCGATAATTATTTATTTAAAATTTAATTGTATTAAAAATATGTTTAGAAACTTATCAAAATAGGGATTAAGCAGTATTTAAGCAAAACAATCAAGAACTAAAGCTTAAAGCAAAATGCCCATACAATTATGATGTAGACTTTAAATTTAAATTGAAAATTTACAAAGCGGCAATTGCTTTAAGCTATTAATAGATGGTCTCCTTTAAATAAGTTTACAAATTTATAAGATCACTGCACTAATTATTAAGTATTGTATTATATTTACATTAGTTATTACTTAACACAAAACGAAAACTTTTATTTATTTCTATATTTAATTATATAACTATTAACTATGTAATGTAACGTAATGTAAAAAATAATAGCAAAGAACCTGATCTGGAGCTAGAAGGACTGCTGAAGCGTCACTATACAACAGTGGCATTTTTTCAGGGCACAATGATGAATGCAGTCGATCTGGAAAGAGTCAAGGTACACAAACACACTTTAAAGGCGCCAATCATGACAAGAATTATACAACACGCACATACACACAGATACACAAATAAACATTGAGACACTTAAAGCGAAAATAATTACATTAAAACCCGACTTAAAAATCTGTGAAAGTTGAAGAATGTTAAGCATTATTTGAATATCGCAAAGTTTATAGCTGGGATACATTCTGAATATATAATATATATGACAATATTCAGTTAATTATCTTGTATTATAATCAAACTCTTTCCCTACGTAGTTAGCAGCGATTAGCTAATAGTACTTCGTTTTTTATGTCAACCTCATAATAACCGTTAAGAACGGTTATTAGCCTCGATAGGGTTCTCTCCATTTTCTCAATCAACGTATGATTAAACCACGGTTTCTCAATCTGCCCGCTCTCACGTTCAGTCCTTTATATTTTTAGTTTAATGCAATTTAAATATAATTTAATTTAAGTTTGTTTTACATATTCCAGATGGTTTCATTCAATACAAACCAGTATTTAAAAATAAAAAATATGTTATATATATATTTTTATTTTGTAAAAACCAACACTCTTTTCGATAGATATTTAGAATTATTAATATTTGCTCACATTGGCTTTAAGTACTAATATAAAAATTATATTGTATTATCTGCTCAATGGAATGTCCTTTTTGCTGAAATTTAATAAACATTTAAGTTTTGCATTTCAATTGTATTTATTATAACAATAATTTAGATAAATTTAGACAACACTAAAATTTACATAGTTTAAGATATAAAACTGTAATAAAATATTCGGTTTCACATATATATCCTTATGCTTTATATAATATTTAAAAACTTTTTATATTTTATGTACAAGTGTTAATTTGCACAGCACAATTATTAAAATTAATTATATACAATAACCGTTTAACCATAATACATCGATTACACAAATATGATAAATATCAAATCAATTCGTTAATGCCAGCAGTATTAATCGAAAATCGATAGTAAATCGATTTCTAAACCCGCCTACCGAAAGTGTAGATGCGTGTTATCACTAAGCAATGAACATAATAGAGTCCGCATATCCAAAAAATACGGGCACTTTGCGTTTTTGGTTTTCATAACCCCTGAGGCAGAGACGCAGCGCTCTCGCACGAAGAAGTGAACAGAGAGAACTCGAGCATCAATTCAGTCGTAGAACAACGCTGTTTTGATATGTGTGTATGTGTGTTTAGCGCACATATGTACATATGAAGAAACTTAATGTGTATGCAGTTGCTGCTTGTCCGATTGCTTAAATTTTAATTTTTCAGATTTCAAACTGAGTTTCATTTCAGAAGTGTTTTGCTTGGAGGAGTATTTTGATTTTTATATATGTATATACATTCATATTTTTATTTATGTATTTTCAGCAGTGTTTAAAATTTAGCAAATTGATACTATCTCACATATGTGTGTACATTCATGTACATAAGTATAAAAATATGTATATATGAATTTGCTTAAACTATGCTGAAAATGAATAAAAATATGAATGTAAATATAAATTAAAATACTCCTTTTATATGTGCCTATATTAACTTGCAATAAAAAATGCTGAAATTTAAATATAATATGTCTATACTAATTATTTAAACATAATAACATAATAAAAAGTCGATCAACAGGTGCAGTCTCTGCATGCAATCAAAAGTAAAAAGTAAGCAAATCAAAAACAGCAACATCAAGGCAAAGACTACAAAAACAATTGAAACAAACGAGCGGAACAGAAGAGAACAACAAGGTCACAGGCAGAAACCAACAATTCAATTCGTGATGCACGCACCGCACCGTTGATGACCTAGTCTAGAATTCCTTAGTTATTAGTGATAGAGCAATATATGCAAATGGAGAAGAGTATTCACTTTTCCCTATCCAAGCAAAACACTTCTGAAATGAAACTCAGTTTGAAATCTGAAAAATTAAAATTTAAGCAATCGGACAAGCAGCAACTGCATACATATTAAGTTTCTTCATATGTATGTGCGCTAAACACACATACACACAGATCAAAACAGCGTTGTTCTACGACTGAATTGATGCTCGAGTTCTCTCTGTTCACTTCTTCGTGCGAGAGCGCTGCGTCTCTGCCTCAGGGGTTTTGTTTTCAAAATTCAAAACACGACGGCTAGCTCGAGTTCTCGAGAGAGAGCCGAACGCGAGAGAGCGCTGCGCCTCTGCCACGGGGGTTATGAAAACCAAAAACGTATTTTTTGGATATGCGGACTCTATTATGTTCATTGCTTAGTGATATTATAGCTTTGTGCCAACCGAAAATGTATGTAACAGGAAGATGGAGGCATCTCCGACCACATATGTAAACTACATAAAGTCTTGATCAGCTTCAACAGCCGAGACGATATTGTCATGTCTGTCTGTCTGTACGAAAACCTGGAGTTCAGAGACTATAAGAACTACAGCAACCAACTTTGGTGACAATATGTAGTAATATACCCATTGTTGCAAGATTGTTTTAGAATTTGGCCACGCCCTTGCAAATCGATAAAAACGAATTTATAGGAGGTTTTCCAAGCTAGAGTGGTATTTTTTGGTTCACACAATTAGAATCTCTATCTTAATTATTTCTTAGTTTAGTTATGATCAGTTAGGTGCAGCTGGTATATTGCGGTATATTTAATAAAAACTTACTTGTTTTTAAATAATACAATACAAATCAAATTCAACTAACAGTTCAGTTTAATTTGCTGATATATTTTGATCGGAGATAGTTCTCAAGCCAAAGATGTATGCTGGTAAGAGCGTCTAATACAACAATAATTATGTATACGTATGTATAAATTTATCCGAATGTAAGAAAATTTATCCGAATTTGTAGTTAAAACTATTCAAAATTCTGACTTTTTATTATAAATTATATATTAGTACAGATTTATATTAAATTTAAATAAATTAAATTAAAATAATTAAATTCTTTAAATATTTAATGTATTTTCTTGTTGATGGCACATTAAATTTTTGCATTATTTTTTTTCTTCCTTTTGTTTGCATCCTCAAATTTCAAAATCTTTTAAACAAATTATTTCTTATTGTGTTGTCATACCACCTACAATTAAATATTATGGTTTGAATACAACTCAATCATCTTAAAACTATGTACCTTGGAATATTCAAAATAACATAAAACTACTTTAAAATCTTTATTATATTTTTCAAAAAAAAAAAAATAATAATAATAATAACAAAAAATAAAAAAAATCGATTATATATATATTCCAAAACTTAAAATCAATAAAATAAAAAGTAAACCACCCGATTTGGAACTTGAGGGTTTATTCAAACGTCATTTTACCACCGTGGAATTCTTCCAAGGAACCATTATGAATCCAATTGATCTGCAAAGGGTTAAGGTAAAACATTTCTTTATTTTATATGTTTCTCTTAGTTATCGTATGATTATTGATCTTTTAATTTTGAGTATAAGTATTTCTGTTATTTAATATTGTGTGTGTTTGTCTAACATAACTTAAGCCAATCCATAACATACCAGTCTAATAAAATTCTCTGTAACATACATACTTATATATAAAAGTAATTTATACATAAATAAATATTTATATGTAACCTTTATGTAAGTAAGTTGTAGTCATAAATGTGCTCTTTAGTAATATTATTTCCGTCTATTCTTTGCTGGATTTAAATTTATGTTTATTAAGTGGAATAACATGATGATTTGCATTAGAAACCGCTGAATTAGATTGCCAACTTGATTATAAATTTCAATAAATTAAAATCTGTATCCATATACATATGTATGTATGTATACAGGCTCAGAGAACTTACATATGTATGTATGTACATATGTATGTACATACTTTAAATTTCTGATGATATCGTGAATGACAACATTAAACATGAAGTAATATTAATTTAAGAAAACAAATATTCATCAACTTAAGTAATTTTTAATTAAACTGTTCTTTTTAATGTAGGTATATTCAAGTAATGTGTATGTAAATGAATTGATATGATAGGTGCAAAAGCTTAAAGCAAAGCAAATCATTCCACCAGTGTGTGAAAAAAATAAATAAATTGTCAAAATTAAATGCTAAGCAAAGATTGAGTTTAGAGTTTGGCGATTATAGCATCAAATTTATAAATATTCTAGATCAAATCAACAGCCGATAATAGATAGCTGTCAGCCGGTATGAAATCGTGCTTTTCAGAAACTTAAGAGCTCTAGCTGTCAAATTTGCGAACAATCTGTCTCATTGTCGCACGCAGATAATATAGCCCTTTGTGTCTGTGTATTTGTCAGTCTGTCTGACTGTTTGTATGAAAACCTAGATCTTCGAGATTTTATGACCTATAGCTACCAAATTTGAGGACAATATGTATTTTTGCCCCGCGCCAATTCCTTCATAAGCAATTTAAACAAGTAAGAAAGTTGTTTTCTTTCTGTGGCGTTTGCTCGACTGTGAGATACCTGCTATCCATTTTTACTGAATGTGACAAACATTAAGAGCAAGCACCGAAATATACTATTTTTTGACAATATACTAACAATCTTACCAAAAAATACGGCAGTATACCACACTAAAAATCTTTGCTTGGTTGCACTCAATTAAGTTTATTAGTTAGATAGACGGACATAGCTATATCGTCTCGGCTCTTGACGCTGATCAAGAGTATTTTATACCCAAAGGGTAAAAGGGTATTATAACTTTGGGCCAGTTGAAAATGTCTGTAACAGGCAGAAGGAGACATCTCTGACACATTGAAATATATATATTCTTGATCAGCGCCATCAGCCGAGACGATGTAGAAATATCCATCAGTCTGTACCAAAATCTGGATTTTAAAGACTCTGAGTGCTAGAACAACAATATTTGGTGACAAGATGTAACAATATAACCACTGAATCAAGTATGTTTTAGAAATGGGGCACGCCCTCATCCGACACGGAAAAATTAAAAAAATGTGAATCGATAGCGTAATTTTTTCCTTGAACGTTTCTTTCATATTTAGACAACAAATCAGACAATACACACAGAAGTTATTAAAACAATACTTTTATAAGGAAAAACCAGGTGTAGCTGAACCTGTTCAGTTGCTAGATCCCTCATTGATATAATAATAGCATTCAATAAACCTAACAAAGTTTAGAATGTTTTTTGGTTTATTTCTTAAGGTATTCTCGAAAACCAGTATATTTTAAAAGTATCTCATAATTTTTTCGTGCATTTTGTTAAAATGAGTGGCGGTATCTCACAGTCAAGCAAACTCGACTTTAGCTTTCTTACTTTTTAATTTTGTTGTGTATTTTTCCTAAAAGTAAAATGTTGCATTCACTGGGTTTCGGGTATCTCACAGCTGAGCTCACTCTTAATTTTTCGAGCACACCCGACTGTAACTTTCTTGCTCTAATTGCCCGTAGTAAGAGAAAGTAAGCAAGCGGAACAAAAATTAAGACAGCTACTGTCGAGCTTGCTGGACTACCTATCGTTTTGGCTATTGGCGCTGATCAAAAATATATATGTATATTTTGTGAGGTCAGAGATGCTTCCTTCTACTTACCCTTCGGGTTCATAGTTAAACCGCAATGGACTAGAACGTTCATTCCTATTGATGTCAGTTTAAATAGGTTATAGTTATAATGAAGTTTTCACTGTTGGAATGAATAGGTACTTGATCAATGGATGGACTTTTTCCTTTTAAATGAAGTATGAAAAATAAATAATTTTGAATTTTTTTAGTTTAATATAAGATAATAATATAATAATGGGATCTCTTCTGATTTTCCGATATCTATTGTTTTTTGCGAAACATGGAAAATAAGAAATGTATAATATGCATGTGCATGTTGGCTACGTGGCATGCTACTATTCTCATTACAAGGAGACTGCAGATGTCACAAACACCAACTAGGCTTACAAATATATAAATAATTTATGGTGCAATGTCCCAATTGAGTTTGTTTTTTTAGTTTGTATAGTGTATGCTTTAATCCTAATTTCAATTCTAAAAGGCACCCTAAAATATCACGAGCTATAATTTTACCTTCACCCCTGCACAATAAGCGTTCACTTTTTTAGTTATTTAACATTGTTGTTGTTATCTACAAATGGAAGTTGAACCAAAGAGAAACAAACCCCAACATGTATCCAAGTTAACACCAACCGCTTACTGTTATATATTGCCCGGGTTGCAAAATTTATTGAAGCTATGTACTCTTAGTATTTTTACGAGAATGCAGGCATAATATTGTTAATGTGTTATTTGCCGGTGCAATCCAACACTTCATTAGAAACATTTTAGCAAGTACTTATACCACAAAAAATTATGAAGTCAAATTTCCTGTTTATCGCATAATAATTATTACGGCAATGATATACTATGTGAAGATATGATCTCTCAAAAACTTTAACAGTATAAACTGATACACCATGTAACAAAACATAGCAAACGTACTACGTATTACGTATAAATGTGTGTACTCAATAAACCATCTTCACCTTGAACAGTTAAACATTAACAACTTAAAGAAATTCAAAAAAAAGGCCAATAGCCGCAACGACGAAGACAAATGACTAACATCTACAAATCTCCAATCTATACAATTAATTCACTAATAATACAATATATTTCTATAAAAGGTACATGAAGCCGATGCCTGCCTGGTACTAGCTAACAAATATTGCCAAGATCCCGATGCAGAAGATGCTGCCAACATAATGAGAGTTATATCAATAAAGAACTACAGCGATGATATACGTGTTATCATACAACTGATGCAGTACCATAATAAGGTAATATGATTTAATTGCCTTATACTAATAAATAAGTATACTCCGTTTCACAATTCGATATTCGAATTCAAATATTAATCAGAGTAGTCTAAACTATATTAATAACAATTGACAGGCAGCTTGCTCGAAGTGACGCCAAAGAAAAATATATATTTATAACTGGTGTTATGATAGTGCGAGTGCATATTTGACTAAAATTAATAAGTGCCACGCGTAATAAGCTCGAAAAATGAGCAGCGATCCAAAGAATGAGCGTAGAAGCTCCATAAATCCAAGAAACGCTTGTTACTCTTACTTCTTAACACGCGATATTGTTGACGAAAGCAAGTCAACAAAGTGCAACCCGGCTCTACTGACCGTCGACAGCAAGAGAACGAGCTCTTGCTCACCCATTCTGCTTACCCCACCTCCTACATCATGGAGCTACCAATGACAAACCCCACCACCGCCGGCTTCTATGGAAGAAGCTCGTAACAACTAGCAGCACTACAATTTCTGAAGTCGTAGCAAAAGCACCACCAACAACTAAACCAACTACCAATATTGCGAATTCGGTGCCAACGGCTGCAGAGCAAAATGCAATGTCAACAAAAACCATAAGCGCCATAAGCGTAAGCTTAGTCCACTAAACACGGTTGGTAATAAACCAAAGATCAACCGTATCAACAAAAGCTAGGAGTTCCAATGATAACCGTTTTTCCATCTTAGCAGAGGCGGAGAACAACCAAGCAGAGCTGGGGCAGGAGACCCAAAAGAAACCAAAGCCCCCACCTATTTATATAAGGGAAAAAAGATCTAATTTCCATGTTGTTCCGCTTATTAAAGAGAACATCCACGAAAACAAAGTTCAAACGAAGTGCGAAGAACACTTTCGAGCTGTGTCTAAGTACCTGGAGGAAAAAAAAGAATTTCTTCACCTACCAACTAAAAAGCAGCAAAGGACTGCAAGTTGTACTAAAAGGAATCGAACCCGACGTCGCCCCCTCTGAGATTCAAGAAGCCCCTAAAGCCAAGGGCTTCTGTGCCAAAAACGTTAGCAACATTATCAACAGGAATAAAAAGCCGCAACCACTCTTCAAGGTAGAGCTCGAACCAGGTAGCAAAGCCTTAAAAAAAACGAAGTGCACCCGATATACAAGGTGCAGCTCTTACTGCATCGAAGGATCACCGTGGAAGAGCCACACAAACGCAACGGCCAATGCACAAACTGCCAGGAGTATGAACACACAAAGACATACTGCATACTTCGGGCAGTCTGCGTAGTCTGCGGAGACTTCCACAACTCCGTAAACTGCCCCGCAAACAAAGAAGACCCCTTAAAGAAAAAATGTGGCAACTGTGGAGGAAACCATACGGCAAACTACAGAGGCTGCGCGGTCTACAAGGAGTTGAAGAGTCGCATGCAACGAGCGACAGCTACGCGTCAATGCGTATTATAACTCAAAAAGTACGCCAGACGTATTTTTCGCCAAGGCAGCCAGATCATCATTCGGTCCGCTAAATACCACTAAGGGCTTCTCCTACGCCGAAGCACTACGAACAGGCATGGAAAACCCACTCCAGCCACACTCAGAAAACACTCAGCAGCTCTCGATGCAGCCGCAAAGCAATCTGAAAACTATGATGTTTACCATGCAACAAAGGTTTGCAACAAATTACTTGCAAGCCACGTATATAAATGTGCAGTCAGGAAACGGCAACCTTTGCATTGCCGCTGTCTACTGCCCACCTCACTTTACTATCTCTGAAGGTCAATTCATGGACTTCTATAACACACTGGGGGATCGCTTCATAGCTGCAGGAGACCGCAATGCCAAAAACACGCACTGGAGATCACGCCTCGTGACTCCCACGGGAAGGCAACTGTATAATGCACTTATAAAAGTGCAATAAATTGGACTATGTTTCTCCTGGTAGCCCCACATATTGACCTGAAGATCCCAGAAAGATCCCAGATCTAATTGATTTCGCGGTGACAAAAAACATCCCACGCGATCTAATAAGCGCCATGGCCCTACCGGATCTCTCATCCGACCACTCGCCTTTGTTGTTAACCCTTCTTCAAAGCCCACAAATTACAGACCACCCCTACAGGCTGACGTCACACAACACTAACTGGATGAAATACAGAAAGTATGTGAGTTCCATTGAGCTGAGTGACATTGAGCTAACTCCTCAACTAAATATCAATCGGACATCGACTACTGTAACGCCGCTCTGGAAGAGGTATTCGTCACAGCAGCCAGGATCTTAACACCCCAACGGAAGGATGTGGAAATTAAGAACCAGCCTGCAAATTGAACAGCTGGTTCTGGAAAAGAGGCGTCTGCGACGGGCGTGGCAAACCAGCCGGTCACCATGCTCAAAGCAACGTCTTACTGAAGCCGCCCGCAAACTACACCGGGCTCTGAAGCAAGATGCTGAAAATGCACAACTAAAATATATTGAAAAACTCTCGCCAACTAGTACAAAGCATCCCTTGTGGAGGGCTCATCCAAATCTAAGCTCTCCGACTGAAACCGTCACCACAATAAGAAATTCTTCAGGTTGCTGCGCCAGCAGCGACAAAGATAGCAGAACCCCGCAGCAAATGCTTATGTTCTTCCGCAAATCCACTCCGAAACGGAATCTACGCCAACTTCATTTCGGCCCAACGAGATTACAAAAGTCATTAGGGAGCTAAAAAGACCTAATAACTACAAAAATGATAATGGAACTTCCGTATTGTGCTGTTGAGGTCATCTGTAAGCTCTTCAATGGAATCATAAATCTCGGCTACTACCCAAGTAAATGGGAAAAATCAATTATAATAATGATACCGAAGCCTGGAAAAGACCACACGATTCCGTCATCTTACAGACCAATAAGTTTATTATCATGCCTGTCCAAACTACATGGAAGCTCACAACATTATCCTAGCCCATCAATTTGGCTTCAGAGAAAAACACGGAGCTATCGAGCAAGTTAACAGAATAACATCAGAGATTCGCACAGCCTTCGAGCTTAGAGAATACTGCAGCACGATATTTATCGATGTATCTCTAGCACTCGACCGCGTCTGGCTCAAAGGTCTTATGCATAAAATTAAAACACACTTGTCTGGGTACACTCATAAACTCCATGAATCTTAGCTCTACAACAGAGCTTTTGCAGTGAGGTGAAACACAACTATATCTGACAACTATACTATCGAAGCTGGAGTCCCATAAGGCAGCGGACTTGGGCCAACTCTATTCGTCCTCTACACACCGGATATTCCCACGAGTGACCGACTTACAACATCCACCTTTGCTGACCATACTGCGATCCTTAGCCGCTCCAGGTGCATCAACTCAACTTGCCAAATACCTCATGGTAGTCGAGAAGTGGCTATCTGACTGGCTTATCAAAATAAACGAACAAAAGTGTGTACACATAACTCTTAACAGACAAACTTGGCCTCCGCTCTGCCTGAATAGCACGCAAATCCCCAAGTCAATGAAGTAACGTATTACAGCATCCATCTCCACAGACGTCTAACATGGCGTAGACATATCGAATGCAAAACAAGCAAGAAAGCTACAGTCGAGTTTGCTCGACTGTGAGATTCCCGCCACCCAATTTTACCATCCAAATATTATATTTTCCAAAATATACTGAAAAAATACAAAAAAAATATACTAAAAAATATACTAAAAAATACCAAAATAATATATGAACATTTTCTTTGTTCGAAATTATTAGCTTGGCGGCACTTTAGTTTATTGAACACCATTATTATGCCGCGGAGTGTCATAGCAACTAACTAGGCAGCACTAGCAGTTGCACGTGGTAACGCCTTATAAAAGTAATATCTTAATAACTTGTGTTTTCTATCCGATTGTAACCAAATTCGCAGAGATCATTAAGATGGTCATTAGTATTGTGCCTACCAAAATTGAACGTTCTAGGTTTAAAACGACGCTTGCAATTCGGTTTTATTCGATTTATGGGGGCGGGAGGAGGCGTGGCCAAAATCAAAAACAAACTTGATTTGTGTGCAACAATAAGACATACTGTCGCGAAAAATTTGTTGCTCTATCTCTTATAGTCTCTGAGATCTAGGTGTTCATACGGACAGACGGACATGGCTATATCGTCTCGGCTGTTAACGCTGATCAAGAATATATATACTTTATGGGGTCGGAGATGCTTCCTTCTGCCTGTTACATACATTTTCGGTCAGCACAAAGCCATAATACCCTTTTACCCTTTGGGTAGGCGGGTATAAAAAATACACCAAAAGCTGAAAGCCATCAGCCTCCACTGGATTATCGACGCCCTATCGCCCTTGTGTCTGGACTACAAGGTCCTGCTCTACAACTCCACTCTTACGCGAGCAGAACCAACATAGACATCATACAGCGCGCTCAATCACAGCACCATGGTATATTCGAAACCAAAACATCCACAGGGACCTCGAAATTCTCGCAGTAAAAGATGAAATAGACAAGCAAAAAGCGTCCTACAATGAAAAACTCTCTGCCCACCCAGATCCCCTCGCAAGGGTCTTGACTCAGGTTTCCAACCAATCCCGCCTGCAACGTACCGACCTTCCAACCCAACAATAATTTGTCAGGGCCATTTCTACTGTTCCAGTCTACATTATAGTATAAGATTTGATACACTTACTGTTAGTCTCGAAAATGAGAAGATTCAATAAATAAAGTATAAAAAAAAAGAAAATTATAATTCTATATTAAAATTTTTGAATATTTGAATTGTATCATTTGGAAAAAAAATTTATTTTTCAGGCGTACTTGCTGAACATACCATCATGGGACTGGAAACAGGGCGATGATGTTATTTGCCTTGCTGAGCTAAAGTTAGGCTTTATAGCCCAGAGTTGTCTAGCACCTGGGTTTTCCACAATGATGGCGAATTTATTTGCAATGCGCTCGTTTAAAACGGTAAGTATTATGGCCGAATGTGGTGCACACACAAAAGGCAACTCCTAATTCCTAATATATACCAGACACAAGAACACAACTGAGGCATATTGATATCCAGAATACAGGGAAAAAAAAATGTTAAGCTTTTGATGATGATAATTGCTACTTATGTGAGCAGATAGAAGGGATTGTCAGTCAACATTTTCACTCAATAAATCTATATTATGTATGTATGTACGTCTTTAACCCCATAGTCGCCAGAAATGCAGTCTTGGACAAATGATTATCTACGCGGCACTGGCATGGAAATGTACACAGAAACTTTGAGTCCCACATTTATTGGAATACCATTTGCTCAGGCCACTGAGTAAGTTGTGCAGCGAGCTATCCAAATTCTATATACAATATACATATCGTATCGTATCTACTGTTATACTCGTACTACCTACAATTCAAATACTTGTTAATCGTGCAGCGTTGAAAATGTCGTATCAAAATAAATATAAAATAAAACAAACACAGTTATTATACATTTACACTATTACACAATAACACCCAGAAAACAAAAATATATACATTTCTACACATTACCATATTTTCCTCTTTATTATCTTCAGATCAACTCTAATTGATGTTGTACCCATTTTTCATTGTCTTTTTTCATTTTGAGAGACTAAATGTTTTCGATCTTCAGAAGCGTTTTCATTAAACTGTGAATAGCTAGTCATTTAAAAACATAAAAAAAAATTGCCTGCCAATGGTATTTTCATTTATTTATTTTTGTATTCATACACGCTCACATTAATACACAAAAACACATCCAGAAGGTACAACGTAAAAAATATTCGGTGTCTTATGTCTTTTTGTATTTAAAGTTCTAAATGTTTTAAATGCCTTCAGTGTTTGCAAGTATAAATTACATTCTTGCTGAATTTTGTTTTACATTTTTACTAAGTTTGCCGTCAGACAGTTTCTTAAACAATAACTTAGTATTTAGGACGCAAAGCACATTAAAAAAATAAAAACAGAAAAACACAAGTTCGCATTCACAGTAAGATGTAGGGAGTATTTAAATACGCTAATGATATTATATCTGTGTATGCTGACCTATCTTAAATCAGAGTTAAAGTATGCCAGCGTTCGTTTATATTATGTTTTCTTACCGTGTTTGGTTTATCCCTTCTGTCTTAAGTTTTGTTAAATTCTTATTATTTCCATTTGGTTTTTATTTGAAACTCTTAAATTCAATCCTTCTTGCAATTGGCTAAAAGAACAGATATTGTAAAATATTTCCATAAGTTCAAGAAGTTTCCAATAAAGTGTACAATGTACTTTTTTGCTGAAACCTTTAAAATACTTTATAAAATGTATGCTAAAGCCAAAATTAAATCAGGACCTGACCCAAGCATTACGAAATGTACATACATATGCCTAGGGTATTAAAAAGAGGAGCTGGTGGCTTGATTAGCACTACAACGTCAAATAATATGAAAGTTGATTTTGTTCTATACCAATTCGTACAAAATCCTGGCAAAAAAAAAATAAATTTATTGAAAGAATAAATATTTTAAATTCTCCGAAATTACACTATCCCCAATTCTACTACATCAATAACAAGAACCAAAACAACAATAACAAGAAACAAACAATTTTCACGAAGTTACATTAGCGAACTTACTAAATCCAAACCACAACAAAAACCATTTTCTAACTTTCAGTCACCAGACACACAGGCCTGGCAAAATGATTATCTTCAAGGTACAGGGTGTGAGATGTACACCGAAACTCTATCACCTTCATTTACGGGCATGACATTCCCACAAGCCAGCGAGTAAGACGCCAAAATGAGAAATTAGAAAAAAAATAAAGATATAAAAATAAAAAAAAAATGTTTTAATGAAACAAATGTATAAAAAATACTTTTTCCTTGTATAATATGTCAAATTAATTAATTAAATAATATAATTTTTTTATTTTATTAATTTTATTTGTATATTAGATATATTTGTAACAAAAATAATTTTGTCCCAAATAACAATTACTCTTCATAATTACTCTTCAGCAACTTAATTGTTTCATAAGATACATGAACATGAAATAAAATTAGCAGCAATCAGTGACCTAATATATTTAACTTTTTGTTAGATTAAGATAACAACCCATTGCATCTGCTCGCATAAAATACAATTCTTGCTTGCTGTCGCTCCCAACTGAAGACTGCATAATTATAATTTATGTACTTCGTTATACTTAATCACAAACACTAAAAACACACTAAGAACACATAGTCACTAACCCTATAGTATTGCAGATAGATCCGGCATCCCAAGGATGTGTCCATGCACACACTCTTTTCTGTATTGAGCCACATTTTAGTTAAATGTTGATTGACAAAACATTTGAAAGAATGGGTTTACTTCTGCTTGCGCTTTTGAATGCATTGGCAAATACACATATGTATGTACATATATGGCCATACCCAAGTGTGCTATGCTGTCGGCAACTTTTATCTATTCAATTGCTTCAATTTTTATATTTTCGACTCTTATTACGATATTTGGGCGACTTCTTTGCGGCTAACACCAATTGTTGTTGTTATTTTCGTTTCTTGTCGTCCGAACCTTATTGTCGTACGCTTCAGGTTTGTTCGTTTGCCCTCCCCTGCCCTTTTTTTTGCATCGTTTGCAGTGATTATTCTGTTGACGTGACTAAGAATATATTTTTATTACTATCAACAAATTAGTATGAACATATTATATTTAAATTTTAGCATTTTTATTGCTAGTTAATATAGACACATAAAATAAGTCTATTGATTTTTAATACTTTTATTTATTTTCAACTGTGTTTAAAACTTAGAAAATTGGAACAATTTTACATATGTACATACATACATATGTAAATAAATAAAATTATGAATGTAATTAAAAATCGAATGACTCTTATTATTTGTGTCTATATTAAATTTAAATATATGTAATAATTATTTAAACATAATAACGATCAACAGGTGCAGTCTCCGCATGCCAGCAAATGCAAAGGTCACAAAATCAATTGAATAAACGAGCGAAAAAGAAGAAAACTAAAACAAGGTCACAGGCAGAAGCGAAAATTCAATTCGTGATACGCGCACCTCACCGTTGATAACCTAGACAATAAAAAAATGAAACTCATCCTGAAATCTGAATAATTCAAATTGAAGCGGTCGGACAGGAAGCAACAGAGGCGCATACACTTTGGTTTTATCATATATGTATATATGCGCTTAATGCAAATGCACACATTAACGTCGATCTACAACTGCATGATGCTCGAGATTTCGCTGTTCACTATTTCACGTGCTTCAGCCTCAGGGGTTTTCAAAACCCAAAAACACGATGGTCATTCGTTTCGTAGATATGGCGTCTCTTCTGTGTTCATTGCTTAGTGGTACTATAGTGTTAGTGACACAGTAGAATTAAAAATCTCCTTGTTTACGAAAAATATACTGAAAAATATCCCACCTATAGCATGGTTGCACTTTATTAGTATATTAAATATTACTAATATATAATTAAAACTAACATTTGTGCTACAGCAACTGAACCTATGCAGTTGCACCATATATTTGCCTTATGAAATTTCACAAATAAGTTTTTATCCAACTGTAATGAAGCTAAAATTCAGAGTAAGTTTAAAATGTAGTATCTCTAAAATTCAAAGTACGTTTAAAATGTAGTATCTCTAAAATAGCGCTTACAAATCTGTTTTAATCGATTTGCAAGGGATAAAAGGAGCGTGTCAATTTTTGAAAGAAACTTCCTCTGCGTAGGAAACACACGAGTTTTTATGGTAAATTAAATGTCTCTAGCTCTTGCAGACTCCTCAAAAAGACAGACAAAGGTCAAATAGAAAGAAAGACAGGACTATATGGACTCAGCTATTGATGCTGATCAAGAATATAAATATATTATGAGGTCGCACATGTTTCCCTTTGCCTGTTATGTACAGTCGGACAAACTCAATATTCCATGGATTTTTGAGAAACCCTGGCCCTAAAACGAAGCAACGAATATTAGCACATATATTTTAACACCCAGAAAACAACAACACAAATGTACACATAGCCACCTTACGCTCCATTACATATAACCATATGCACAAATAATAAGCAAAATTTGTTGTCAAATTTCTTTTTGAACTATTTATTAATACATGTACATATAATACATATTTTTTAATGCAACTTGTAATGCATGTTATCAGTAATCAGTTCCGTGAATCTAAAGTGCATAATAAATACGCAAAACGCATGACAATTTTCATTTGATTTTTCTACATATTTTAGTATATAACGAATTTAATTTAATTTATGTAAAATTCTCAATTTCCTTGCCTATAGACTGTGTTTCTCCAAGCTGAAGCTTTTGTTGCTTGCTATTGAAATTAAGGGCGCTGAAGAGGGTGCAGATAGCAAAATTTCAATTAATCCACGTGGTGCTAAGATACAGGCGAATACGCAAGGTTTCTTTATAGCTCAAAGCGCTGATGAGGTCAAGCGGTAAGTTATTGATGTTATCTTCGTATATTGGAATTAATTCACTTGGAAAAAATTGACCTGCAGCGCGTGGTTCTATTGCAAGGCCTGCCATGAGGACATAAAAGACGAGACACTTATAAAGAAGTGCAAATGTAAAAACTGTAAGCATCCTCCTTTCGTTTCATATTTTTTGCTCTTTTGTACATTTTTGTATATGTATGTATTTGGGTTTCATTATTTCTATTTAAATTAATATTAAATTTCATATTTTTATTAATTTTATTTATGTCTACGTTACAGTTAAAATTTTTGATATTAAGTACGTGATTCAAATAATGTTAAGTACTTTTCCCAATATTTAGATAGTTCATATACAATACTAACCGTTCATCTTATGTATTTTAATTCAAGCAGAGTCAAACGGGCGTACGAATAATAGTCCCCTCATACTATCTATCAATCTATTTTTAAGATTATCTATAAATCTACTACTAAAGTTCACTTACATTATAAATGTTGTATGTCAAAAAATACAACTTTTCACAAAACTTGAGCGAAATGTTATTAAAAGAAAAAATTATCTTTAGATCGTATCAATTTGTTATTTAATAAGGCACATAGATGACTTAAAATTATATTTCATTAACTTAAAAGAGGTCATTCATTATTTTCTTGATGTAAGTAAGCCATACTATGATCATAATTTAATTCTTATATGTATATTTACACTACATATACTATTTTATTAATGTTATCAGATCATATATTCCATATAGGAATGTATAAAAAATATATTTATACACGCACCACATTTTTGTATTGTGGTGCTTTTGGTTCTATCAAATCTTGAAAATTTCTAAAACAATTAAATCTACTTGTGCCGATTGATTAGTGATATAAATACATTTTTGCACATTACATACATTAAAACACAGTCAATCAACAGCTTTATTAGCAATACAACATATACATATGTATATACATGTGTGTATTATGTACGTCTTTGCCTCACTGCTCATTCCAAGTATAGTTCGCTCACCAATACCATTAGTCTTTTTTATACGATTGATACAAGTTTTAGGAATATAGAGAGTAAAAAATATACGCGATGTACATTACATTGCGTATATCTTTTTCTCTCTATCAAAAAAATTTAAAAATTATGTTCGAATTATGCAAATCCCTGACTCCACCCAATAACTGCACATAACACTACAAAAAAATAAGTAAAAACGCTGAAGAGATACGAGCTACTAAGCGCGCATTGGTTAAGTGTGCGGATCCGTAAATACAAGCAAAAACTGTACAAGCTATGTACATTTTAGCTTTGTACGTCTTCAAATGGAAAATTGTTTTGTTTATATATTTATACGAGGTGACTTCCACTTCGATCCGCTACGCGGAGCGGCGTGGGGAACGCTTGCTTCGCTCGGTCACCTCTTCCGCCCCCATGGAGCTGCGCGCGCGCTATCCCCCCGCGCCCCTGTATCCCCACCCCGCCTACTTTTATATATAATAGAGAGTCACTTATTATAAAATGATGCCCGGAGGAGGAGGAGGAACAGAAAACTTTTATATATAATAGAGAGATAGAGAGAGAGAGATAGTACGCTTCGCTCGCTCACCTCTTTGGTATTTTTTAGTATATTTTAAAATGATGCCCGGAGGAGGAGCTCACCTCTTTGGTATTTTTTAGTATATTTTAAAAGGATTCCCGGAGGAGGAGCAGAAAACTTTTATATATAATAGAAAGATGAGCTGAGCTTAAATTAATTGACGAGATATGTATATGTATATGAATATGTATATGGATATGGATTTGTACGAGTATATGGATATGTATGAATGATTATATAATGTATATGTATATGATTATATTATGTATATGCATATGTATATGTATATGTATATGCATATGTGTATGTATATGTATATGTATATGAATATATACATATATATGTACATATATGTAAATGTAAATGTAAATGTGTATGTATATGTACATATATGTATATGGATATGTATATGTATATGGATATGTATATGTATATGCATATGTATATGTATATGTATATGTAAATGTAAATGTATATGTATGTACACTTGCCAGAAAAAGTCTGCGTACACACGCAATGCATAACTTTAATGGCCAAAAAAATATAGTTGTATTAAAGAATATCGACTTATTTTTTTATGTTTGAAATACATTTTTCATTAATAATGTCCATAAGTTTTAATGGCCCTAAATATAAAACTTATTTTATTGAAATTAAAAAACCAAAAATTCATGTGTTTTAGAACAAGAAAAAGTCTGCATACACCCTTAAAACTTGATTGTTTAAAAGATTGGTATGCAGCTTTTGGTACCCTAAGATCACAAATAATGGTGATAAAAGCATTAGAAACTTTATGCTGTTAGTTGTTTTAGCCAATTTCATCATTCTATTAAGAAAATCGCAATGGACAGGAAGAATAAAGAAATTGGATCCGATTTGAGGCAAGTATCATTAAACTCCGGAATTAGGGGAAATCTCTGCGGGGAATTGGAAAATCAGTGAGTAGAAGTCACTCCTCCATACAAAGAGTGGTGGAAAATTTCAATTTACCCGGCTCGTTTTAATTAAAACCACGTTCTGGAAGGCTTCCTAAACTGACTGATCGTAAAAAACGGGATATTTTAAAGACTGTGGGGCATCATCCTAGATTACCATCTACTCAAATTGATAAGGATGTTAAATATAAGTATAAAAAAACTTGTGTGGCGTAAAAGCGGTACAACCTTCGCATAGCAAAACCTTGCTCCAACACTTAAACACGATGGTGGCGGTGTGATGGTTGTGGGGTTATATGATGGCCAATGGAGTTGGCAATCTCGTGTTTACTAATTCTATTATGGATCTCAAGTCTTATTTGGAGATATTAAAGATTAATTTATACCAAAGGGTGATAAAATTGGGCGTGGCTGATGACTTCTAGATCCAACAATGATCTACACCATACTGCCTATAATGTGAAGCTGCTGAAGTTGCTGTTTAATATTAAAAAACAGTGGGACTCGACACCACAGTCGCCGGATTTGATACCCATAGAGGATCTATGGGATTTTCTGGAGCGTAGGATTCGCCTTCGAATTATTACTTCGAAGGACACGTTGAAGGGAGTAAAAATGTAGAAATGACCAAAAAATTGGTTAAATCGATGGCAAAAAGTTTAGCAGAAACCGTTAAAAGAAAGGGGTATCTACATAACTTCATATTAATTTTTGGTATTTTGTTTAACTAAGTTCCTTTTTTTAACTTGTTTTAAATTTGTACACAGACTTTTTCTTGTTCCAAAAGACATGAATTTTTAGTTTTCTAATTTTAACAAAATAACTTATGTATATATTTAAAGCCATTAAAACGTATGGTCATTATTAATAAAAAATGTGTTCAAAACATTAAAAAACAAGTAAGAAAGCTAAAATATACCAAAATAATAAACCAGATTTTTCTTTGTTCGAAATTATTAGCTCGGCGGCTAATATTTTATGATGTTTATTGAACACCATATTATGTCACGAAGTGACATAGCAACTAACTTGGTACAGCTGCACGTGATTACGCCTTGTAAAAGTAATTTCTTAATAACTTCTGTGTTTTTTATCCGATTGTAAACAAATTTTCAGAGATCATTAAAATTATGATTATTGAGTATTGTATGACAAAATGACGCTTGAAATTCGTTTTTTTTCAATTTGAATGGGCGGAAGGGGGCGTGGCCAAAATCAAAACAAACTTGATCTGCGTGCAATAATAAGACATCTGTCCCGAAAATTTGGTTGCTCTATCCCTTATAGTCTCTGAGATCTATGTAGGTGTTCATACGAACAGACGGACATGGCTATATCGTCTCGGCTGTTGACGCTGATCAAGAATATATATACTTTATAGGGTCGGAGATGCTTCCTTCTGCCTGTTACATATATTTTCTACCATTGAGTAGGCGGGTATAAAAAGTAAGTCGATATCTTTAATACAACTATATTTTGTTTGCCATCAAAGTTATGCATTGCGTGTGTACGCAGACTTTTTCTGGCAAGTGTATGTGTATGATCTGAACTGCAATCAATATTGATATTTAACTGAATACACAATAATACAAATAAATGTCATAACTTTGTCCCGCAGTGACGGTCCAGCCAAGGAGCAAATTTGATGACTTAGGTAAATCAAAATTTTCAACACGACGTTTCATTTCAAAAATTACACAACACTAACAGCATTTTATAATATATATAAAAACAACCACCCATTGTGTCTTGAAGCTTTTATCTAAATTGAATTTTATTTTATAAACGCAAGTTGCAAAAGTGTTTTGTTCGTATGTACTTTAAATGCAGCAAAATTAAATCGCCATAATTACATGTTTCCCCTCAATTTTTCTACTCATACTTCACATTTTTTAGGAACACAACATTAATTTTTAGAATTATTGCCAACAGAATTATTGATTTATTAATGCTGTTCAATTATATTCATCATTTCAAAAGTGTGTTATGATCCTTTCAATCTCCTCTAAAGTCCAGCTCAAACACTAACTCACAAAAGTCTTGGTGTGTGCAGTTAATTTTTTAAAATATTTTCTTATTATATATGCCTTCACTCGTAATAAACACCAAGCTTATATAAATTTTAATACATATCGACTCAATATACATATATATAATATTACGTACATAACACCTTCTATATTTTCTGATGTCTTTCATAATATACCGTCGAACTGTAAATATGTCTGTGAGATATGTAAAGTCTGATTTTTTTCATGTGGGTTTACCAAAAATTATTGTCACAGCATTCATTGCAATTTCCATTTTAAGTGTGTTTACTATGCGGAAGTAATACTTAGATAAATATTTAGCCTTTCCTTCTTTTATCATAAAGCTTTCCGAAATGATTGAAATGTTTGAAATTAAATTTATGTACTTGAGCCCATGAAATTACTGCGACTTCAGCAAGCTATCTAATTGCAGAAAGTATGTTTTAAATTAACATAAAATTAATTAAAATTGTGCATGTAAAGAATACATATGCATATACTTATTTATTTTTAATATATGTCAAAAAAAAAACATCGTTAAAGCAATAATTTTCAGAAATATATTTAAATTAAGATTTCGAAATTAAAAATCGAAAAATTTTGCTAGTTAATCCTATCTCTTTCTCCCACACACTGTATTATGTTTTTGTATTTAATATATGAGAATGTTGAAAATACAATTATAATCCCAAATAAAAGAATCGCATGAAACTGAGCACAAAAGTCAATTTGTATCACATTTCCTTCGCAAAACTTTAAATTCGGTTTTTGACAAATTTTCGGAGATTTGGATTATAAATCCTTTCTAAATATAAAAAACTTGAATTATAAATTTCTATTACTCTTTTGTAACAATAAGTATTTCAAATGACGCGACGTTCTCCTCGTCATTTTAAAACTTATAATTATACCATATTTTTTCATTTTAAGAAATACACATCTATGTATATGTTGTGTTATTTATCTTCTTAGAATGAGATTTTTCCAAATTATATTTATATTCTAATTGATTTATTGTTAATTGTAAATAAAAATGTAAGAGTAGTTGAGTCTTCCCCATGAAAAAGTGTAAATAATAGTTTATGAGACTCGCGTTTCCAATACCAATACAGTAATAATACATAATTTAGTGTATCACTAATATTAACACAATATTATAAATTAAGATTCAATACATTTTAACATATGGGCAGCTACAATGATTTAAATTAGTTTGTAAGTATTTGAATCTGGCTTATAAAAAAACACTCTCTTTGACTTTCAAAGGAGTAACATTTACGGTTGAAAATTATATAGTCAGTGGTTAAGATCCTGCCCAAAGAATCATATAACATGTGTTTTGCGGTTCTGAAATCACTTAACATATTACAGATGTGGGCATGATTATGATGCAGACGGGGATGGTCAACCAAGGTATCACATCGGTGATGAATACAATAGAGGGTACGCTTTAAATAAATATGAAAAAGAATAAAAAAATGACTTTCTGTTGTCATTTAAAACTTTAGAGAAAAAAATACTAACATTATTTATATTTTTCAAAGCTAAAAATAATTTATATGTTGCTGCTAAGGTGTTGAACTGTATTCTTAAATGTTATAGATACGCTTAACATTCAATTTTTGGACAGTTTAATATTTCGGTCACCCGAGTTTCACCTAAAAATAAAATAAATTCATCTGATTGATTTTTAAAATTATTTAATTAATCACAATTAAGTTAAACAAACCCAATCTTTTAAAATTAGTAATTAACTACCATTAAATTATTTCATTAATTATTATAAACAGGCGCTTCATTATAGTATACCAACTTGATCTGAGTTGTTTTTATTTGTGCTACAAGAAATACTCTACTAAATGCTATCATTAAATAAAACAAATTTAAAATACTTATCATAAGTCCGCCCAAGGACCTTGAGAATTGTGAACAGGCCAGTGGTGAGAATTAATTAAATAAGTCAGTGAAAATTTAGGTTTACTCATCTTAGCATAGGTCTTAGAATTCTAGTCAAGTACATTTATACATATTTTTTTGGTTAATCTCAGTCTATTAATCATATAAATCTCTCTTTCTCTCTAAATTTTACCCAATTGTATGCTCTAAATAGGTTTAAAATGTTGAATTAGTAGCATTAGTTTAAAAAGATTTCTGGTTTGGTTCTGCCTTCGCCAGCTTAATGACACAAACATATTATATTTATGACTAGTGAATATTTTATATATACTCGTACTTGAAATCACATATTCGTATTATGATTGTTCGAAAGCTCAAAGTGTAATTTAAGTACGTGTGACGAGATTAATTTGATAAATACTATATTTTTCTCCAAAACTTTCGGCTTAATTAGGTCTTATATGGTATTAATATCATTTTGTACTTATTTAAATTATGTTCATTTATTTAAAGCAAGAGAATATGAAAACCGAATATCATTTACCTTACCTTCATTTACCTATTCATACGAATCCTATACAATTCTGTTTTCATGAAACAAAACAGTGGCCACCTTCCGGAAAGGCGTCCGAGCCGTACAAATGGTTGGGCGTGCAAGTACGTATAACTCTTTCTACTCTCTCTTTCCTTCACCCCTTTCCCTCTCTCTTTTTCTCTATCTTTCACCCTCTCTCTCGCTCTATTACATACATTTAGATATCTCTTCTATGTTTCTACTCTACTGTTATTTTATAAGCAACCATAACTTGAAATGTAAAACATAACAAAAGACCAACATTTTCAAAGCGCTCACCAACTAACATATTTCACTGTTATTTGCGAGTAGGATTTTAAGACGATCAGTCAGTTTGACTTTTCAAGAAAATTTTGAGATACAAAATTACATATTTAAAATCACTACTTCAATACACGTACTTAATACATGTCAGCATTCAAAGTAAATCAAATACATCCAAAACACATTCACACGTAATTATTTTTACTTGTTCGTTCTCGTAATTGTGTAATTTACATGATCTAATTTAAAATGTACTACCTAGTGTGTGAGTGCGTGTGTGTTAAGTAATGTCGACAAATATATAAATTCAGATTAAAAGTACTGCCTGCTGTATATCCGAATAAAATGGCTTAAGAATTACTCGTATACATTTGTTCTGACGTGCCTCTCAATCAATTTAACAGTTCTGTTAGCCTTAACTACATAACTTTAAAAACTCGTATATACAACACATACCATATCATATTTTGTATACTACTATTTCATATAAAACACTTTGTATTATTTTATTTGAATGATGGAAATTATATTATTCTAAACTAAATAGTTCAAAGTATATCACAATAATCAATATATTTTGGCCCTATTCGCAACACCTACATAAGTGTTGGCGCTTCTAGAACATTAATGTATCTAAAATACGTACACTTTTAAAAGTGTTCGTTCAAAACCACGTGTTTAACATTCTAATTTGTATACACTGACTTAACACTTGATGTTTTATATTTAAAAGAACTAATCAGACATACACAAATAGCTCACTCTGCGGTTTACTTTTTTCTCATATATGTATATATATATCATTCTACTTCATACTTCTCTAATTGTGTCTCTACTCGTTTGTTTCAATATTTTCGAATACTTCAATTCTCTTGTTATGTATATATATGACTGTGTGTGTGTGTGTAGAAGACGATGAATACTCGTTGTCAAGTAAGTCAACTAACTCAAGTTAACGCATATACTCGACTAATTAACTAAATTAAGTTCACATATTATTTAAATAATTATTGGAGCCACATTTAACAATTTATAAATTTGCCTTCTATTTTTTTAGTGTGCTAGTGCACGTTCTTTACTTTTCGGATGACTGTTTTTTTAATATATGTTCTGTTTTTTTGTATTTTTCTGAAATTTTTACATATTGGGCTCGTTTGTGTTTTACTAGTCAGGTTTCTTTGAAACTTCCAAAGCCATAAAAGAATTAAAAATTAAAGATCTGTAGAAAATGTACGTGCAGTTATGGACTGCCGGCCAACAATCTTCAATGTACAATAAAAATATAATGAGATAGTTTTAAACTATTGATATTCAATCTTTATTTCTAGAAGTTAAATAAGTAATGAAAAATAATTGAGTGTTAACATGTGTGGTACAATTTTCGTTCTTAATAATAGTAAATAATGGATTTTAAGCTACGGGAAATAGAGAGACAAACCCAAAATGCCGAAGTTAGATTTCAAAACCAAATCATAGTTAAACTTAATGCGGTTTTAATCGTGACAACTTATTAATATATCGAAGTTCTTAATATATGTATATAAAATATTTGTGAAGTACGCTTTTAGTGTAATTTACCTATTTTCTAAGATATTAAATGTAATTTCAATAAGCTCAAATTATCAGTGCTTAGCTTATTAAATGCCAAACAAAAATTATACAATATTTTATTCTATTTGCTTGCTTACCTTCTTCTGTACATTAAAATAACTTATCGCTAATGTAAAATACTTACTATTGTTTGCATGTGTATTAATCCATACTTATTATGAGTGCACTTAGATTTTATAGTTTATAGGCATTTCAGTAACCAACCTAACGATAATTCCTGAACTTATTCCTGACATCATTTTTAACCGTCTTTACTTTTGTACCCGCTACCCATAGGGTAGAACAAGAATAAATTTTTGATAATCAAAAAATTTATGTAACAGGCAGAAAAGGAAATTTCTGTCTGTCTTTACGAAACTCTAGATTTTAAAAGCTAGAACGACAAAATTTGGGAACAATATGTATGATTATTGCACGCAGATGAACTTTGTTTTATAATTTGGCCACGCTTCCGCAATTCGAAATAAAAACAAGTAAGAAAGCTACAGTCGAGTTTGCTCGACTGTGAGATACCCGCCACCCAATTTTACCATCAAAATATTATATTTTTCAAAATATACTGAAACAATACTTTAAAAAAAATATATTAAAAAATACCAAAATAATATATCAAAATTTTCTTTGTTCGAAATAATTTGCTTGGCGGCACTTTAGTTGGTTTATTGAACACCATTATTATGTCGCGGAGTGTCATAGCAACTAACTATGTGCAGCTGCACATGGTAACGCCTTATAAAAGTAATCTCTTAATAACTACTGTGTTTTTTATCCGATTGTAACCAACTTCGCAGAGATCATTAAGATGGTGATTAGTATTGTGCGTACCAAAATTGAACGTTCTAGGTTTAAAACGACGCTTGCAATTCAGTTTTTTTAAATTTACATGGGTGGAAAGGGGCGTGGCCAAAATCAAAAACAAACTTGATCTGCGTGCAATAATAAGACATACTGTAGCGAAAAATTTGTTGCTCTATCTCTTATAGTCTCTGAGATCTAGGTGTTCATACGGACAGACGGACATGGCTATATCGTCTCGGCTGTTGACGCTGATCAAGAATATATATACTTTATGGGGTCGGAGATGCTTCCTTCTGCCTGTTACATACATTTTCGGTTGGCACAAAGCCATAATACCCTTCTACCCTTTGGGTAGGCGGGTATAATAATTACAAGCGTACTTTTAAAGCTATAGCATTCATTTTTTAACTGATATATATATTTATATATGAATATATTTTTTTCCATAAATGGGTAACGGGTACCTCACTGTCGAGCACACTCGACTGCAGCATTCGTGTGTCGTAACATTCTGTTGAAACGCACTTTTCAAATTTGCATATGTATTTTATTTCATTCTGTAATTGTTTTACATAAAATTGCAATACGTAAAGTTTCAGTTCAAAAAAACACTAAAATTAATTTGATTAAAAATGTTAAATTTATGTAAACTTTTAAAAACATATAAGCTTCACTTAACAAGGTATTACCTCTTACACCCAAATTATAAAAAAAAATTGTATAAATAACTACTGCTGTGCGATAACAATACCAAAAATATCTTACAGATGAACACCATCCTGCACCCACATTTACGCCACCAGATCTACCCAAGCGGGTGCATGTGCGTGGATCTGTATCGGGTAATGTCTCAAAATCAGATTGTATATAATCAAAAATACTAACAATAATATATACAAACAAAACGATACCTATATGGGTCTGCTAAAAAATCGACATGAAAGAGAAAGGTTATTTTGACCATACAGCACTCCCGCCCTAAAAAGTGTACCTTAATCTTTCGTCTTATACATTTGTAGATGCATATATTGCCGTACAACTGAGTATGTTGAACATTTCTAAAAATTAAAATGGCTCTATTTTGGTATTGAAGAAAATTTGAAATTTGCAAATAGAATTCATGTAAATACAGCATATTTATTTATTTAAGATAATAACTTTTGCGAATCAGATTCTGTTTCTCTCAAATTAAATTTAATAATAATATTATATTTCGAAAATGAAAGTAAGTGTTAAACATCCGTTTTTGTTTTGATATCATAATATTTTCTTGTAATATTGAAAAAGATTAAAAGGTACTTACATATATAGCCATATTACCTTTTTGAATTATTTAGTCCAATCAGTTGATCATCAGTTTACATTAGTTCAAATAACATACGAGTATTTCACATCATTATCCAATCAATTGAAATTAATTATGAGCTGTTATGTTGCCTAATGCCCTATTCGTAATTACAATCAGATATTTTTTTGTTAATTCCTGATTGTAAAATGGTATGGCTATTGTTTTTGTAACACTAAGAAATAAAACTTTCTGTATATGTATATGTGTACAACTATCTATTTACTAACCTATCATCTCAATTTTTAACAATCATCCTAACATTATTTATCGTATTTATTAATGATGTCTACATATTTGAAACATTTTAATTTTCTAAATATTTGTGTATGAGTGTGTGCTGTGTTTTGCTTATGTATATATTTGCTTGTTAATTATTATATTTATTTGTTAAACCTATATACAAATCACAGCAACAACTTCAAGCTACAAACTAACACCAGACTAATACTTAGGGCAAGAGTAACTAATACTTAATAACCTGCGGTTCAAAAATGCCTTTCTTGATTCATATGACCAATGCATATATAACTGAAAATAAATTTTTTTAAGCATTTCGACTTTAATATAAACTATACTAATATATATATATATATGTGCTCTTTCTCCTATCTGTACGCATTTGCCACTGTAACTCGTATAGGTGATATTACACGTGACAGAGAAGATACGAATCGTAAGTTGCATACTTAAAAGTGTATACTACATATCGTCACTTTATGCTCCTTACTGATTTGGAGTCTTTTAACTGCAACCTAATTCATATCGTCCCCCTCTTAATTCTTTTCTTGTTCTGCAGTTCTTAACCGTAATGTGAGACGCCCGAATGGTACAAGCAATGGAACGGGTAGTATGCATAATACGAACAACATGTCAACTGCCGCTGTTGCAGTGGGCAAACAGGTGAACAAGGTAAAGCCCACAGTGAATGTAAGCCGACACGTGGAGGGGCAAGCCATTTCACCATCGCAGTACAACAGGTAAGTGGCTCGAGCATTAGCAGGTTTCACATCGTCCAAACAGATACAAAGGGCGGAAAAGCACGGATGTATCAATTTTTTTTTATACAACAGAACGCACCAAGTTTGAATTACAAAGTACAAGTCAAGTCTCTTTATATAAATTATCCACGACAAATTGGTATGTCAGCAAACAACAACACTTTAGACCTTCGCTGTTCAGCTACAATATTTATTTTCTTTTGTATCTCCTTCGTTGCAATACAACAACACCAAAACGTTACATTAAATTCTATCATAATACCGTATTTTATTTGTTATTTCTACACCTATAAAAATACAAATACTCACTTGGAAGGCCTTCATTGATTGACATGCCCCGAACATACATATGTAAATGCTCTCAAACTACATTACAAAAATGTTACGACTTTATTTTTAATACTCATAACACCTTATCCAAACTGTTTCATAAAAGCAAAAATTACAAATTAACTATTATTTTAATCAGTCTAAATGTATAAAAAAAATCAAAAAACATTTTGTTTCAGGCCACCAGAAAATGATGCTAACCCTTATGCGGGCTATCAACTTGCTTACGAAGTTAAAAAGCTCATGTATGCGTCCATAATTTCTTAGAAATTTTACTTAAAACTAAACTACATATAAAACAAAAAAAAAATAGAACTTTTTTTCTTAGTATTCGTAAATACTTCTTCTTGCGCATTTTGTTAAACTCACTTAAGTAAATGGTTAATTGAAAGCTATTCCATGTATTAATTATCAGTATCAAATACCAAGTCATAATTATGTAATCGTAATTTTACCTATTCGTGATATTATTTATTCTGTGTGGGTTTCTTTATGTACATGTGCCCGTCATTGTAAATGTATATATATGTGTGTGTATGTGTTTGTGGATGCTTAACTAAACTATTTATTTTTAAACATCCATAAACTGTTGTCTCGATAATAAAATGGTGGTTAACTTGCGCACCTATCAGTGTATATGCACAGATATATTGGTGTGTTTATGTGTTTGTGAGTGCATCTACATAATCTCAAACATCTGTAAACTGTTGTTTACACAAAAAGTGTAATCTTTAATTTATATTTTTCAGTTGAATAACAGAAACTTAGATATATCGATTTATTATACTCGTAGTCGTAATTAAATTTGGAACATATGGCAACTAAACATACTAATATGTACATACATACATAAATCCCAATCATCTACATTTTCAATAAATTTACCTATGAATGTTTTAAACTCTTTTGATCTCTATTTCGCTCTTAAAAACAAATTACGCTACTTTTAAAATTTAATAATATCTTTGATTATACTTATTAGTATGTTTATATAATAATTGCTCATATTATTTATTAATTATAAATTAATAATACTTGATGCCCCGTTTACTGGAAATGGAATTTTCGTGAATATGTGCTTGCATATACATACATACAATGGTTTTCAGAGCGCAGCAGTCGCATTTGACTTGACCTTCCGCATCTTGAACATTCCATGTTTAAATAGTTATTAATCTAGGGTGGCAGCATGCGAACCAAACACAATCGGTTGGCCCACTTACTCGACTCATATTTTCACTATATTTTCGGTATCTTATTCATATTCGATTTGGAAACTTGTGTTTTGGTAATTGTAATTTCGCAAATATTCTTAGCACAAGCTCTTTCTATTCTCTCTAAGTAAATATTACTTATTAGTTACTATTTCTTTAGCTATATCAATCTATCTTTGTTATTCATACCAAAGTCACATTTATTAAATTAAAAAAGCTCCAAGTACTCTTTTTTTCTTTGAACGAAACTTGTACTCGTAGTTACAAAGAACACTTTGCATTTGGATGTAGCGTTCATATTGATTGGTTCGATAATTTTATTTACCACAAAATAATTTCCAAAAACTTGGAAAAAAAACATTGACTAGGCGGGATAGTTAATGCATCTCAATGATCTATTTGCCTTTAGGCCAACGAGTCGCTGCTCCGGCACAGGCACACAAAATCAAAACGGCGGAGTCTCTTTACCCGCTGGTATTGCGGACGATCAGTCAAAGGACTTTGATTTCGAAAAGACCGAAATGAAGTATGACTCAACGGGCATGTTCCACTGGAGTCCGGCAAAGAGCTTAGAAGACTGCATATTGGTAGGTCACGTCCATTTGCACGAAAAATATCTGCTGTTAAGTAACATTGTTGTCTACAGGATCGCAATCAAGCGGCAATGACTGTACTAAATGGCCATGTGGTCGTTTGCTTGTTTGCTGATCCGGATTCACCTTTAATTGGATTGCGGAATCTGGTGATGCCATTGCGTGCATCCAATTTTCATTACCATGAGCTCAAGCATGTAGTAATTGTTGGCTCAGTCGACTACATCCGGCGAGAGTGGAAGATGTTACAGAACCTACCGAAGATATCAGTACTCAATGGCTCACCTCTGAGTCGAGCAGATCTGCGCGCAGTGAATGTGAATTTGTGTGATATGTGTTGCATTTTGTCTGCTAAAGTTCCTAGTAATGATGATCCTACTCTGGCCGACAAGGAGGCTATTCTAGCATCTCTTAACATAAAGGCTATGACCTTCGACGATACAATTGGTGTGCTCAGTCAACGTGGTCCGGAGTTCGATAATTTAAGCGCAACTGCCGGCAGCCCCATTGTGCTACAACGTCGTGGTTCCGTGTATGGAGCAAACGTACCCATGATAACAGGTAAACTGCATCGCACTAAGTTGGCCGAGTTATGAACGACCGAACGTAAATAATCCTACTTTATGCGGAGCATATGAGGCTGATCAGCATTTCAGTTGGGTTAGGGATTGAAATGGAATGTGGGGGATTTCTGATATTGTCATGATCAGCCTCATATAATGCCATGCCTATGTAAAAGAAGGAGTGTCACTAATTGAACACTGTCCTTTATTGTTGGTTGTCGTTTAAAGAACTGGTCAACGATAGTAACGTGCAGTTTCTCGATCAAGACGACGATGATGATCCAGATACCGAACTGTATCTAACACAGCCATTCGCCTGCGGAACAGCTTTTGCTGTGAGTGTATTAGACTCGCTAATGTCAACGGTAAAGTGGAGCTTAAAAACAAGCATGATAAATAAATTTTTATTCTATTTGTTTGAATCTTGATTCACAGACATACTTCAATCAAAATGCTTTAACGTTGATACGCTCTCTGATAACTGGCGGTGCAACGCCTGAATTAGAGCTCATTCTAGCAGAAGGAGCAGGCTTGAGGGGTGGATACAGTACCGTCGACAGTTTAAGCAATCGCGATAGGTAAAATAATTGTTGTTTTCATTGAAATACTAATATTGATGACACAAATTCAGGTGCCGAGTGGGTCAAATATCACTTTACGACGGGCCTCTCGCACAGTTTGGTGAATGTGGCAAGTATGGAGATTTATTTGTGGCAGCTCTTAAGTCGTACGGAATGTTGTGCATTGGACTTTATCGGTTTAGGGACACCAGTTCTAGTTGCGATGCAAGCAGCAAACGCTATGTAATAACTAACCCACCCGATGACTTTTCATTACTGCCAACAGATCAGGTAACAAATATTAACGTATATATATATTTATATAAAAAATTTCATATTAAGTTTATATAGTAAATTGAAACTAAAATTCATTTTTTTAGGTATTCGTTTTAATGCAATTCGATCCGGGACTAGAATACAAACCGCCAGCGGTACGTGCGCCAGCCGGAGGTCGCGGCACAAACACACAAGGCTCGGGGGTCGGTGGAGGTGGCTCCAATAAGGATGATAACTCTTGATTGTTACTGTGTAGCGCCTTAACTGATGGTCCTTACTCGTATATTTGAACGATGGATAAGTTAATTGTGGACAGACATTGCTATTGTGGTATAAACATTAACGCATCCTATTTTAGTTATGGGCAGTATTAAACATTTCGTACCTATAGAAAATAGAACCAAATATAAATGCTACAAATGCGATGTTTTGTACTTTTAAATTTGTAGACGCATCCATCCATAGAGCCACAAACGATCAATATGTTTCAGATGTTTCTACAAATATAAAAGCCACAAAGAAATAACATATTTTTTGACATCCATCGTTCAAGTATCATCCGATTGCCTCCCACACCATTCCATATGCTTTTTAGAACCTTGAAATTCATTTTATATCTATACTTGTTTTGTCTATTGTACTTTATTATTAGAAATTCTATTATCCTCTTCCTATATCATTTTATATTTGGTATATAAAAATTAATACTTTTGTAATAATTTCTTAGCACTGCAAAATAAATTTATATATCCATTTATCAATATTGATATACATTTTGTGCACTTAATTATTTGTACGAGTATACGCATTTGATATTCATCAATTTACTTATATACAAAATGGTAATTTTTGCTACAATTGTCAATATTATTTTTATTTAGTTTAATTACATTATACTTCTGTTTATTCGTATGATGAGTTCAATTCATGGCGCTATCATTGCATAACAATTCAAATGAAATGAAATAATCTCAATGGTGTGACGTAAGCAATTTGGAACCATTAGTGAGGTAAGCTACATATTACCCAACTACTAACAAAACATGAGCAAAACTAGAAAAAAGCGTAAGAAGTTTAATAAATCTTAATAAGATAAATGTATGATTAGATTTTTTGGTACAAGATATGTATTGGCTCATGCATTTAATATATAAATCTCTGCAATAAATTTTCGTATACAGGCAACTTATGGATGCAGAGCATTTAAAAAATGGCGAACAGCAAAAATGTAAAAAAGTTGGTGTGCTTTCAAGAGATCAATTCAAAATGTCGAATTAATTTATATCAATAAAATTCTCCCAAGTAAAATTTAAAAAAATTCATTCCTTTTCAAGTTGTATGGTTTCCCTGAATCTTTCATAGTTTCAGAATAAATTAACATTGATTGTATATCAGTCCGATTACTGATAGTGAAACTTGAATTCGGCTTGAGTACTCAATTGAAAATCTTAAGCATCCATGCTTCTGTTTTAAATATTAAAATTGTCTAATCATTAAATACAACTGCAAAAACTCATAAGAAATGAATAATTTATAATGTATGAAAAACAATTGTATGTTCTTATATTGAACATGTAATGATGCATAAAGATACAGACAAAAATAGAATACACGGTCAGTAACAGTTAAAGAACCAGATTAAAGATACCGACGCGAGAAATGCCCGCACTAAAGTTAAATTTTCATATGTAAGTTCAAATGTCAGCATTCAAGTTCAAAAATTGCATTTAGATGTTTCTGAGCATGCGCAAAAAACAATTTATATAAGTATATATTAATTTAATTTTAATATCAGCTGAGACAAGAGTAATTCTAAACGATTGTGAAAGAGAAAAAATTAAGTATCGAACAAAAACAAAAAAGAGTAATACAAACATCTCGATTATTATAATTTGAAGTTAATAATTTAATATGCAAGACCTTGCAAAAAAGAAATTAAAGGTTATTCAAAAAATCTACACTTAACGTATAAAATATCGATATGTTTGTATATACGTAAAAAGAGTCGTAGAATTCAAAATAGGATCATCAAGTAAAACTTATAAAAACTCGTTTACATTCTTAAAATAAAATAATATCTTTCCTTTTTGAACTTAATATAATTTTTTATTTTCTGATTTTTTTATTAGTTATTTGAGATATTTAATAATTTCATTTAAAAAAATTAAAATCTTTAAACAATTAATTTAACAGAGGATTAAGTGAATTTAAGGATACTTCACAAAAGCGCTGCCAGGAAGAACCCAAATTAGAAGTAATAAAAAACAAAAGCAAATATTAAAATTTAAATAAATATTAAATGTAAGCAGAGCATTCATGTCACTATAACGATGCTGAAGATATTATCCATATATTCACACAAGTTTTATGAACATACTGGGCAGTTGACGAAATAAAGCTTGTAATAGTTTGTGATGATGTATTCAAATACGATTGCAATTTACAAGTCACAGCTGCGGAGTTTCTAAGTATTTTTGTAAAATAATTATTTTTAGACGCATATATCAATAAGCCCGAACATCTTTTAATCCTCCCTTTCTCTGTTCTTTTCGTCTTCATAGATTTTGTAATCATTTGCGCTCAATCTCTGTTTTTGTAAATAACTTGTAAATATTTAGTCTCACATATGTTTTTTTTTTGTAAAGTATATATATATTATTGTTTTAAAGAAAACACTGCCAAAGCGTATAGAAATCAAATTAAATATATTATATTAAATGACACCTCAAAATTCCACTAATTAATTACATTTATTTTTAATTTATAAACTACCCGCTACAAAAGAACTCCGACTCCATCAGCATTAACAGCCATGTCCGTCCGTCTTTATGAACAACGAGATCTCAATTTGGTAAATACAACATTAATGCCCATCTTAATAATTTCGGATAATTTTGTTTCCATCGAACAATAATCACGGAAGTAACTCATTAAATACCTTTTTAGGCAGAAATCAGATGCAGTTGCATATGTTAATTTATTATGTCAATAAACCTAATAAGGTGCAACCAAGCTAATATTTTAAAATATTTAAGTGTATTTTTGGCACATTTCTTAGTATATTTTCGCAAAATAGTAAATTTTGTTGTTCGTGGGTGGCGGGTATCAAACAGTCGAACATACTCGACTGTAGGTTTCTCATGTGTTTTAATTTTAATATTGAAATATATATTTAGCATATTTACAAGTATAAACAATTGAATTCGAGCTTTTAATACAAATAAAGTATTAGGTACACTAAATGCAAGAAATTAAGTGTGAAAGCGGCAAAAATATTGTAAGCTTAATGCATTGTGTTTAGTTTATTGTGGTTTGATTAAATTAATGTAGTTTACCAGAAAAACGACGAAACGATAAATTTAAAAAATTGTGAATATTTAAATGCGCCTTCAATTACTTATAATTATATTAAATTATAGAAGTACGCAAGTATTTACAAATGAATATGTGTAGATTTGTAATATGAGTAGTGTCATAGAATCGTAGCTTAGCTCTGAAAATATTATGAAGTTTTAAGTAACGAAAAAAATTATACAATAAATTATACCACAGCCTCCACATTAACGCTAGTACGATTTAAATAACCAAAATGAAATTTGAAAAAATAACAAAAATATTTGCAAGCATTATAAAAAAAACATAGAATAAACTCAAAAGTTAAACAATATTTTTAATTGAATACCAGTTTTAACATTTTAAAAAATATAAAAACTCAGACTCAACAACATTTAAAACACAAGCTACACGCTCGAAAGATACAAAAACAAAACCGTAGAAAACAAGAACTTCAACAAAACGAACTCTCGATGTTGTGAAACTTGATAAAATCACGTTTAATATGAAGCGCAAATAAGGAAATATAAATGATACAAAACGGAAATTATTAATACCATGTTAGACATTAATTGAGAAGGTCATATAATTACAGTAAATATAGGTGCGTTCGTAGTTAAAAGTATAATTACCCCCAAATCGGCTAAGTCAGTTTCTGTCTGCAAACATTCTTAATCTACCAAACTATTATTCTGATCTCTGACACGATTTAACTTTACTAAAATAAAGTTATATGTCGCCTGGAAGTACCCAATACCATAACAAAAAATTTGAAGTTAAGTAGCAAATGTCATAAATAAAATTGTACAAAATTCAAAATCGTGCATATGTATGTATTTGTAAATACATTTGACAGTAGTTAGAAAGACATACAATTTACATTGTATATGAATCCATAATTGTAACTTAAAACAAGAATCTAGAATTTAATCGTGTGCAAGCTTATTATTAAATTCAATGATATAAGCAAATAAAATTTAATATGAAATTGCTGCGCCTCTATAAATAAAATTTACTTATATAATACTTACAAACATACACAAGTGGGCACAAGTATTCAAGCAACATCGGCATCGAACTGTAGGACAATGCTTGTCTTAGTACAGTAAATTAAATGATGAACTTTTGATGCTAAAAATAAACAGTGCAATTATTGTTATTTGTCGTGTACCTTTTCAATTTCCCCTGCTAATGAGGAAACTATTCAGACAAAGATTTTGGCGATATCACAAGTATTTAGTAGGAATTGAATTGATGCGTAAACTTATAGGCCGACCGAAATTCAGAACAGCAATATAAAATTACATATTTTATATACCTTATAGGATGCCTCCTTTTGCCCGTTAAATACATTTTCAAAACTTCACTATACCCTTTTTGCTCATTTTTAATGTGCACATAGCTTAAAAAGATGTGCAAATTTATTTAAAAGTCGGGAATTTTGCGATACAAGCTATATGATAGTATTTTTAATTTGATTATATCTACAGCTTGGTACAGTCTGCACCGAAACGCCTCAAAAAAGTAAGTAAGAAAGAATCTTGTTTTATTAATTTGCTATAATTTCCTAGTTGACTATGTTTTTTTTTTCATTTTTGATATTTAAATAATTTGTTTAAATACTTTTGCTACTGCTAGTTTGTAAAAAAAATAATTCTTCTTTCATCAACAATGAAGTTATCCATATGTCTATATTACTACATTTAACTATAATACTATCTATACCTATTTACAAAACTGAATAATGAATTTCCTTTTGAATAGACATAAAGGTTCAAACCAAAATATTGCATATTATTCTTGTCTAAATACGTTTGCCCACTCGTACGTACACCACATTTACATGCATTACAATATACTCATATTATAAGCATCAAACCATGTATGCACTTGAAACAAAACTAACAAAAAAAAGAAGATGATAACAAGTCAACATAAATGTTATTAATTTTTTTTAGGCATTAATCGCAATTTATATAATATTCTTATACATAAGAAAGGTTCACCAACTACATCTTAGGCACTTAATTTTATATTTATAAGATTAATAAAACCCAATTGAGAGCAAAGTGCACATAATATACAATTTAAAATCGTCTTATAAACAAATTATAATAATCATGTAAAGCATATGATAACAATAATTAAATAAATGATGTAATAATAATAAAATATTGTTAATGTTACAACTTGTTAAAAATAATATTTTAAAATATAAATATATAAATACAAAATTTGATTTCACAAAAAGCTTTTCCATAAATAAAATGAAATTTTGAGTTACACCAATGCCTAAACCTTTCCAAAATTTGTCCACTTATGACCCAGCGCCTCAAATTTCATCGACCAATTGCATTTAGTAATTTGTAGTCATGCCTCGTATGAAACATACCCAATTACGCACTCAATAATTGAGCACTTAGGCAAGTTTTGTAAGCGGGAGGTCGCTCTACAAAATAATGTGATAGTTAGCGTCTTGATTAAACTTAATACTTGAGCAGTTAGTAATTAGTTTCTAGTTATGGATCATAATAAACGAGGATCGAGTAATCACATTGAATTTCTAGAATGTAGAATTTAAATGGAGATAAGTTTAAACGAAAACTCGGGTTATAAGGTTGCATATTATTCCCAAAACCAACCCTCGTAGTTCTGCATAATAAATTAGTTAGGACTGCTTGATTAAATGATATGGCGTTACAGGTAATTTAAATGCAACCCACCATTTTTAGATAAATTTGCGTACCTGTAAATAGATGTGGACATTTGCTCATATATTACATTTTGAGTAACAAACATAATTTTCCAATCAACAAATAATCATTCAGAGACTGTTTCAGGCCATCTACTTTAACTGTGTGTAAACTGACGACCTATAATTAAACAAAAAAGTAGGATCGGCTATAGTTAAGATTAAACTGAATAAGGCATGCTTTTTTGTTAACCACATGTAACACATAATATCCGATAAAAACAGGTAAGAAAGCTACTGTCGAGTTTTTCTCGAATGTGAGATACCCGCCACCCAATTATAATGAATAGAAGAGCAAATAAGAGCAACCATCGTAATATTATATTTTACAAAAATATACTGAAAAATATACTAAAATATACTAAAATAATATATCGAAATTAACTTTGTTCAAAATGATTAGTTTGGTAGTAATTTGGCCTTATAAAAGTAATTCTTTAATAATTTCTGTGTTTTTTATCCGATTGTAACCAAATTTTCTGAGATCATTAAGATGATGATCAGTACTGTGCGTGTCAAAACTAAATGTTCTAGCACATTTAACACGAAGCTTGGAATTAGTTTTTTTCGATTTACCTGGGCGGAAGGGGGCATGGCCAAAATCAAACAAACTTGATCTGCGTGCAAAACAAAAACAATTAAAAACGATGTATACGAAATAGCTTGACTCCAAGATACCCTGTGCCCAGCCCTACGAACGTTGTACTTATGATAAGTTATATATGGAACTACGAGGTGTCCTCCATAACACTCCGCTACGCGGAGCTGCGTGGAGGAACGCTCGCTTCGCTCGCTCACCTCTTCCGCCCCCATGGAGCTGCGCGCGCACTCTCCCTCGCGCCCCCGTTTCGCCACTCCCTCCACGACACTTGTGCTCATTTAGATATAAGAGAGTTAGAGAGAGAGAGGAAGATAGTATGCATCGCTCGCTCATTTCTTTGGTACTTTTTAGTATATTTTAAAATGATTCCCGGAGGAGGAGGAGGAGGAGGAAGAGCAGAAAACTTTTATATATAATAGAGAGATAGGGAGAGCTCCGCTACGCTGCCCTGCGTTTCGGAAAGCTCGCTTCGCTCGCTCACCTCTTTGGTATTTTTGAGTATATTTTAAAATGATGCCCTCTTTGGTATTTTTTTAGTATATTTTAAAATGATTTCCGGAGGGGGAGGAGCAGAAAACTTTTGCTCTGTATCTTATAGCCTCTGAGATCTAGGTGTCATACGAACGGACAGCAACATCGAATTATTACATTTTTCAAAAATATACTAAAAATATGCACAAAAAAAAATATACCCAAATTAACTTTGTTCAAAATGATTAACTTGGCAGCACTTTATTATGTTTATTGAACACCATTATTATGTCACAGAGTAACATACCACCTGAACAGGTGCAGCTGCACTTGATTTTTGTCCGATTGTAACCAATCTTTCAGAGAACATTAATATTGTGATTACGTGCGTGCCAAATTGAATGTTCTATGTTTAAAATTACGCTTGCAATTCGGAATTTTCCAATTTGCGTGAGCGGAACGGGGCGTGGCCAACATCTAAACTAAACTTCATCTGCCTACCGAGTTTTTACATGTTGTCTCCATGTTTGTTAGCTCTAGCTTTTATAATCTCTGAGAGCTCAATGTTCATACAGACAGACAGAGCTATATCGACTTGGCTGTTGATGCTGATCAAGAAAATATATAGATATATCAAGAATATATTTATGGGGTCGCAGACGCCTCTTTCTACCTATTACGCATATTCGGACAAATGCAAAAGTTCATAATTTTTTAAAAATCTATGACCTAAAAAAAAATTAAAAAGCCACTTAAAGATGAAAAAAAAAAAACGTCCGACGGTCAATACGAGAGCTAGCAATTAACTGTAAGACCTATAAATTTGTAATTTTAGCACAGAATAGATTTTTTAGGAACTGCTTTCACAGTACGAGGTCATGGATAAGTTAGTGTACATGCGTAAGTTAGAGCATAAAAGAAGATATTCTTGAAACTCAGCGTTTAATAATTTTATAAAATTATGAAAATTATAGAAATTATTGGTTAAAACAAGTAAGAAGGCTACTGTCGAGCTTGCTCGACTCCAAGATACCCGTTACCCAATTTTACTGAATGGAAAAATAAAAAAGAGCGACCAACGAAATATTATATTTTTCAAAAATATACTGGAAAATAGACTAAAAAAAATATACCGAAATAAACTTTGTTCAAAATGATTAGCCCAGTAGCACTTCATTATGTTTATTGAACACCATTATTATGGCACTGAGTGACAATCAGTTGAACAGGTGCAGATGCACCCGATTTCGCCTTATAAAAGTAATTCGTTAATAACTTCTGTGTTTTGTCCGATTGTAACCAAATTATCAGAGATCATTAAATTGCCTTTAACCAAAACTAGCCTTAACATGACGCTTGGAATTCGGTTTTCTTTTATTTACGGGGGCGGCAGGGGACGTGGCCAAATTTGGTAGTTCTAGCTTTTATAGTCTCTGAGATCTCCATGTCCATACAGATGGACAGACAGACAGCGCTATATCGACTCGGCTGTTGATACTGATCAAGAATATATATAGTTTATGGGGTCTCAGACGGCTCAGTCTGCGTGTTACACACTTTCTGACAAACGCAAAAGGTCATGCATTTTTTAAAATCCATGACCTAAAAATAAGAGAAGTTCCTCAAGTCAGGAATTAAGCCCACGCTCTACCGTACGACAAACAGCACGGCCCCCCACTGAAGCACTGAAACATTTTGATTAATGACCACTAAATTGTAAGGTAAAATGAAAAAGAGTTGGACAACAACACAATTTTATAAATGTTTTTTTATGTACATTATAAATATTTGAAACAATTAAAAATATCGATATATAAATATTCCGAAGCGTGTTTCGAACAGCCAACAATCTATTAGTTTCCCGCTACTCCACTCATTACACCACCATCCTATTTTAAGAATCATGAGCAAAGACGTATTATGAGTAAATTCTTATAACGAGTTTATTACAATAAAATAATAATTGTGAAAAAATTTAAAAACTGCCTGACCTGAACTGTCCGTGATATGTTCTCGGGAACTTTGCGCCACATTGGTATTGGGCAACTGTTTCTTGAATATCTTCCATATTTACTGTCCGATGAATGTCATTTTCTCCGAACGTCCGCGGTAAGATTTCTCACATGTGTGTCATAAAACAAGCGCTTCAAGTTTATAATTGTATCCGTAATATGGTTTTTAGGGATTACAGAGGCGGGAAAAGTTTTTACATGTATATAGTTTCCGAGATTTAGGTGTTCATACAGACAGACAGATAAACTGAAGGATAGAAAGACAGATAAACAGATAGACAGATGGACAGATAGACAGATAGACAAATTGACAGACAGACAGTCGGACAGATAGACAGATAGACAGACAGTTGGACAGAAAGACGTGGCTATATCGAGTCGTATATACTTTATGGGGTCGCAAATGTCAAAAACAAACAGAATTCCAAAAAAACAAAAAAAAAAGATACTGTCGAGCTTGCTCGACTGTGAGATACCCGTCACCCAATTTTACCATCGAAATACTATATATTATTAAAAAATATACTGGAAAATATACTAAAAAATATAATAAAAATATACCAAAATTTTCTTTGTTCGAAATTATTAGCTTGGCGGCACTTAAGTAGGTATATTGAACACCATTATTATGTCACGGCGTGACATAGCAACCAACTAGGTGCAACTGCACCTGATTACGCCTTATAAAAGTAATTCTTTAATAACTTCTGTGTTTTTTATCCGATTGTAACCAAATTTTAATTAAGATGATGATTAGTATTGTGCGTGCCAAAATTGAACGTTGTAGGTTTAAAATGACGTTTGAAATTTTTTTGATTCACGGAGGCATAAGGGGGAGTGGCAAAAAGCTAAAGCAAACTTGATCTGCGTGCAACAATAAGACACACTGTCCCGATTTGTTGCTCTATCTCTTATAGTCTCTGAGATCTAGGTGTTCAGACGGACGGACAGATTGACAGACGGACATGGCTATATCGTCTCTGCTGGTGACGCTCATCAAGAATATATATATGGGGTCGGAGATGCTTCCTTCTGCCTTTTACATACATTTTCGGTTAGGCGGGTATAAAAACACATATGAGCGCCGTCAGATGTAGAGCTCACAAATGGAAGTTGACAGTTAAAAAGCCATAAGCAGTCGTTAGCGTGAGTGAAGAGACGGAAATACTGTTGAGAAAAGCACGAGGAGCGCGTAGGCATTCTGATGTGCGAACTTTCCTGGGATACATGCATCAGGTACACTGGGACTCGCTATACTTTTTTTTGGAAGATTTGTAAAGCAATAATGGAGGACGACCACCGGGTGCATCCGCCACAGTGACAGGGGTAGCCATAAGCACGAAAGTCGTGAGAACGAGACGTGGTAGCGACGGGCTCGTCTGCAAGAAAATAACGCTCCTGCAAGCAGAAGCGAGACAGGGATACCAGACTAATGAGCAAGACAAGGACAAAAATTTATGTCGCTGGTTGTGGAACGTTGTTCTTGTTTTGTGCGTTAGCTCTTGTGCGTAAAAGTGAAACGGTGCAAAAAGACGTAAGAAAGACAGGGACAAAAGACAATAGTTTTTTGTGTGTTAGCTAGGGTATCGAGCATTGAGCGCATGTGCATTCTTTCCCCCTCTAGTGTCTAAATATGGCAATTTTGTCGATGATCTCCAAAATTTTCCAAGCGCGTGCCCATCGTTGATGCATAGTATACTATTCAATTTTTTAACATTTACACATGAATTCGTATGTATTATTATTATTATTATTTGTGAAAGGGAGTCTCCCAACAGAGAAGGTACGAGGCACTGCGACCATGGAGGTCTTTTGTGCCTATAGGCTCTCCCTAGCTAGACAAAAGACTTCCCTAATGAAGCAGAGCAGATCTTTCGTCGAGGAACGCACAATATGCTCGGGACCTGCGGTATCCACGTGCAGATGTTTCCTCCTAGTCCATACCAAGACTGACTCACAGAATGTGTCTGGTTGTCTCATCGTCCTCTTTGCAGAGCCTGCACTCAGCATCAGAGGACAGACGCATTTTGGTGACGTGATAGTTCACCGTATGATGGCCACTAAGAAAGCCAACGAGGAGGTGAAGATCCCATCTGGAAAGTAAGCTGGTTTTCCGGTCGACCACGGGATTGATAATCTCCTTGGCTTGCCGCATCCCTGGTTGGACCGACCAGTAGCGATCAGTCAATCTAACAGCCCAGGTTTTCACAATAGCTGATATAGTTGACCAACCCACGCCACAGATGGGCTCAGGGCCGGAAGAAGTGGCTGACGAACCGGTCCTCGCAAGTTCGTCCGCCAGCTCATTGCCCTGGATACCAGAGTGTCCAGGCACCCATAGAAGGGTGACATTGTTAATAAGAGACAGTCTCTGGAGGCAGTTCCAGCAATCGGCCACCAGTCGAGAGCTTACTCTTTTGGAGGAGAGGGCTAAGATGGCGGCTTGACTGTCAGAGAAGAGGTTCACTCCTCTAATCCCCTTCTCTAGGATGAGACGGCAGCAGAACTCGATGGGATGAACCTCAGATTGGAAGACTGTGGGCCATTTGTCCATAGCAATTGAGGTTATGGAGTTGGGTCCACAGATCCCAGCTCCAACCCCCTGATCAGTTTTCGACCCGTCGGTATACCAGATGATACCGTAGGGGTCGCTGATGGGGTTACCAGTATCCCAGTCCTTCCGGTCCGGGATGAGGGTTCTGAATTTAGCACCAAAGAAAAGTTCCTTAGTCATAGTATCTGATCTAGTGCAGATATCTATGCCAGGAATGTTTTTGATCAGGCTAGCATGTCCTGATTCGATAGCTAGAAGCTCTGATTGGAGCTTGATTCTAAGAAGGCTTTTACCAGCGACTTCTTTATTTTGGATATGCAGCGGAGTCAGATTCCATTGCTGCGGTGGGACAGGTACGAAGTGCACCTGTCAGTGAGAGGCACAGCAACCTGTGCAATTTATTGCACTTGCTGATGGCAGAGACCTGCGTAACCTTTGGCCACCACACAATAGCAGCATAGGTGACGATCGGTCTGACCATCATGGCAAAAAGCCACCGGATGGTGCAGGATTTAAGACCCCAGATTCTACCAAAGAATCTCCTGCAGGCCCACATGGCATGGGTCGCCTTTGTGAGGGTGTTGCTGAGGTGGGAGTTCCAATTTAGCCTTTTATCGAGGGTTACCCCCAGATATTTGACTTCGTTGGATAGCCCCACAGGGAAGCTGCTGATATAAAGTTGACCAATGTCAACGGAATAGCGCCTAGTGAAGGGAACTATAATAGCTTTTTGTGGATTGATGCTAAGACCAACATCTGCGCACCATCTACTTGCCGTGTTCAGAGCTGATTGCATCAACTCTGTCACGGTGCTGGTATAGTTCCCGGTCACTATTAGAGCCAGGTCGTCAGCATAGCCGATCGCTTCAACGCCCTGCTCGGAGAGTAAGACTAGTAGTTCGTCAACTCCTAGGGACCAAATTAGGGGGATAAAACCCCCCCTGGGGTCAGCCTTTGACTGCATTAATGCATGCAGTCATGGAGTACAAGGTGGAAGTGATTATCCCGTACTTGAGCATAGCTTCAATCCACCGGATCAAGGGACGGGCAGTTCGTCTGCGCTCTAGAGCAGTAGAGATTGACCCGTAGCCGGTATTATCAAAAGCACCTTCTATATCCAGAAAAGAGCATAAAGCAATGTTCTTGGATACAAAGGCTCTTTCAATTTGTCCCACTAACCTGTGGAGAGCGACCTCCGTCGATCTGCCGGCTATGTACGCAAACTGCGTGGGATGCAGAGGTATCCACGTCTACAGAGAGCACCGAATGTGCATATATATGAGCCTTTCCGCCATCTTAAGCAGAAAGGAGGTAAGACTGATCGGCCGATAGGACTTAGGCTGGTCAAGCGGACGATTCCCTTGCTTGGGGATGAATACCACATTTACTCTCCTCCAAGAGATGGGTATGTACGAGGGTCGTTTGATAAGTCCGTGACTTTTTGTATTTGCCGCGCACCTGCTCTAAATACAACACTGCTCCTGTCAGCAGTTATCGATTAACAGCTGACTGTAAAATTTTGAGAAAGCTGCGTTTTTTGGTTTGCGTTTTATAGGCATTGAAAGCAGACGATCTCGTGAATTTTAACGAAAATGGAAAAAAGTGAATTTCGTGTGCTAATTAAGCATTATTTTTTGCGTAAAAAATCCATCACCGAAACCAAGGAAAGACTTGATAAATATTATGGGGACTCTGCACCATCAATTTCAATGGTTAAGAAATGGTTTACTGAGTTCCGTTGTGGTCGTACCAGTACAAGTGATGCCGAACGTTCAGGTCGCCCAAAAGAGGTCGTCATGCCAGAAATCGTCGACAAAATCCATGGAATGATATTGGATGATCGGAGAATGAAAGTGCGTGAGGTAGCTGAGGCTGTAGGCATCTCAACTGAACGGGTACATCACATTTTACATGAATATTTGGACATGAAAAAGCTTTCCGCGCGATGGGTGCCGCGATTGCTCACACACGACCATAAGCGCAACCGTGTGACCATTTCAAAGGAGTGTTTGGCGATGTTCAACCGCAATCCAAACGAATTTTTGCGCCGTTTCGTTACCGTAGACGAAACATGGATCCACCACACCACACCAGAGACCAAAGAACAATCAAGACAGTGGGTTTCTCCGGGTGAACGTGCACCAAAGAAGGCCAAGGTGGGTCTGTCGGCCAACAAGGTCATGGCCACAGTTTTTTGGGATGCACAAGGTATCATTCACATCGATTACCTTGAAAAGGGTAAAACGATCACCGGCGAATATTATTCAGAGCTTTTGGACAGATTCGATATTGATTTGAAGCAGAAACGACCGCATTTGGCGAAAAAAAAGTGCTGTTCCATCAGGACAATGCACGGGTGCACACGTGTGTAGTCAGCATGGCAAAATTTCATAAATTGGGCTACGAACTGCTACCCCATCCAGCATATTCTCCAGATTTAGCCCCCTGTGACTATTTTTTGTTTCCAAACATGAATAAATGGCTCGGCGGTAAGAGATTCGGGTCAAATGAAGAGGTCATCACAGAAACAAACGACTATTTTGAGGGCCTTGAGAAAACCTATTATTTGGAAGGAATAAAAAAATTGGAAAAACGCTGGACTAAATGTATAGAGCTAAAAGGAGATTATGTTGAGAAATAAAACGCTTCTTTGACGAAAAAAATATATTTTATTCAAAAAGTCACGGACTTATCAAACGACCCTCGTATCCCCAGATAAAACTTGCTCTAAGAAGGCCGACCAGTGGATCAAGAATATGAGTGAGGCTATTTTGAATAAGGGCTGGGAAGATTTTGTCACCCCCTGGGGCTTTGAAAGGAGCGAAAGAATCTACAGCCCATTTGACCTTTTCGGGGTCAAAGATGGATTCAGATAGGTTAAGTCCGGGAAGTGGACTTGCAGTAGAAGCTCAAGTGTTTCCCTGTGATATTGAGTGAAAGAGCCATCTGCTCTTTTAAGAAGCCCTATTCCATTAGACGACCCTTTAGCCAATACTTTATGAAGCCTCGCTGCCTCTGGCAACGATTCTAAGCTACCACAGTAGCTGCGCCATGTATCGCGTTTAGCTCGTCTAATGCTTTTGTTGTAGTTGGTGAGAGCATCCCTTCAGACGTCCCAACTAGCACGGTTAGATTTAGCCTTACTAAAAAGGCTTCTAACCCTCCTTCTAAGGACAGCCAGTTCCTCATTTCACCACGGAATTTTTCGATTGACCCTTAGGGTCTTCAGGACTGAGCTGTTCTCGAAGGATGAGATAAGATTGGCAGCGAGTTCTATCTCACTGATAGAGTTAGGATTGCTGACCAATAGGTCTGCTTTGAAAGCTACAGAGGCTTTAAAAAGCTCCCAATTTGTCTTTTTTCGGACAGAACGAGTTTTGGCGAATTTCGACTTGGCCAGGAAGGTCAAACCTGATGTGCTGATGGTCTGACAAAGTGGCTTCGTCTGTGACCCGCCAATTAACAAGCGAACTTGCTATCGAGGTGCTGATTAGAATGAGATCTAAAACCTCTTCCCTAATAGCATTAATAAAAGTGGGTTTGCACCCTATATTAGCTACATCTAATTGACAACACAATAAGTAGTCTAAGAGGGACTCACCACGTTTGTTGATGTCGCTGCTCCCCCAGATCGTGTGATGTGCATTGGCATCACAGCCGATCACGAGCGGCTTGCTGTTGCGACGACAGAATTCCACCAGCCGCTGGACCTCTGCTGGGGGTACATCACCCACATCGCCCGGGAAGTATGCAGAGGCGATCACAACTTCCCGGACACCGTCTGAAATTAGTTAGTGGGAAATGTCTGACACTGTTATCCATAAGTATAGCAGTGCGCGGGGCACTTCCCATACGGTCATATAACAACTTACATGATCCACATGATAGTCCACGTATTTGGCCACCGATCAACCAAGGTTCTGCGACGAGAGCCAGGTTGATTTGATCATCACAGACGACCATGCACAGTGTGGCCGACGCTGCTCTGGCGTGGTGTAGGTTCGCCTGGAGCACTTTAAGTTTGCTAATTTTCCCTCCTGATGACGGTCGAAACAAGGCGACTTGGGACTAACCAGGAATTGAGAAAAATGCCATTATGTGTGTTGGTATTGATGTGTGTGGAGTGAAATAAGTTTCCAAAGTGCGTTGGTATTGCGTGTATACTTAAATTATACGCATTATTGCAACGCTGGTACTTGACACTGAATTTTTGATCACAGAAGAAGACAAACATGCCTCGCTCCCGAGCAGAACGCGCCAGAAAACGTTGCGCTGACACGTGAGAAAGTGATGTAGAGAATAATAGTGATTCAATTACGACATACTACATACATATGTGCATATGTAAGCAAGTACGTAACATCGTCTTATATGTTGCGCGATTTGTTTTACATACACATAACTGCTGCAATTTGTAAATGCTAAACAAAAAGTAAAGAGAAAATAAAAGAATTCTAACATGTATACACGTAACTCACGTTTTGAAATTTGTTCTCTGGAATTCTTATGATATTAACCTCGGCTTACTTTGTGAGTTAACACGAAATTAATTTATTGAAACCATATAATATTTATGTATGTATATGTATGCTTGCAACCGTTAGATGTCCCGTCGAGTTTAAAGTTCATTATTGAAGCCTGTCTTCACATGAATCAATTTAAATTTTGACCTTAGCGCGTTTTTGAATCCTGACAGGGTGATGCATAAAACCATATTAATTGCTAGTATGTAACACTGTTTAGTACATTAGTAAGCAGCTCATGCATCTTGTTTGTGAAGGAAGACATAAGCGTTTCTCAGTAACAAAATGTATTTAAATAATGCTCATATATGTACATATATATTATCTACCAAATTTATACTGGTATTTTTAAAGCAAATTACAATTTAATATTATTTATAAGCAATTCTGTTTTCATATACATATTTATCTATTCAACAGTTTTCATGCAGTCAAGTCATTTTCCATGTTTTGAATTTCACATACATATGTACATATATAAATTACCTTACATCAAATATAATTTTCTACTCATCAATGCTAAATTGAATATTAACAGTGCCATAGGAGTTTAACAGTGTCAATGCAATACGTCAAAACGTAACCCCATCACGTTACAATTTACCTCGTGTCATGGGATACACTTATAAATTTCTTCAAGGTGATATTTGTATGAAAATTCTTGTTCGATGTCGAACTCACCCTTAAACTACAAATTTTTTACATTAATCAGCGATTGAGTCCAGTCAGCATCAGCATTCGAAATTCAAAATGCTTTCTGTCTGTCTTGGACTGTCACTTCAACAGAAAGCATTCGTATAAGCCGCTGGCAATTTTTAGGCTTTGTCATTGCTTTAATCATTAGATTTTCGAGTCTTTTTTGGATAGATTGCCATCTTTTTTGCATCTAACGCCAATTCTTGTTGTTGTTTTCATTTCTCGTTGGCAGACGATCCTTTTTATTCCAAAATTTCAAGCTCGACTGCATATCGAACCGTTGCAAGCAGTGCAACATCTATATATTATGTGTTTAGTGGCAAAACAAATGAATTACGCTTCTGAATTTGTAAATTCGTCAGAATTCTACTCATTAATATGTGTGTACACATACATACATATGTACATATGTGCATTATGAGAAAGCCTTATTATTTATTATTTAAATTGCTATACCATGTATGCATTGAAAAAAGGATATAATAGTTTTGTTAAAATGAATGTTGCAGGCAGCTGGATGCATCTCCGACTACATAAAATATATGTATGTATGTATATATTCTTGATTCTTGACCTCGTGTCTGTCTATTCGTCTGTTGAATTGCTTGAACGCGAAGTTCTCAGAAGCTTTAAGAGCTACGATGTCCAAATTTGGTATGTAGCTAACGTAAGCAGATAAAGTTTTTTTTTTTTCAATATCACCTCTCAATTTAATGGAAATAACAAATACTCGTATTCTTATTGCTGTTATTATTCATTTATCTACTATATATATATTGGTATTGCAACCTAGTTAGCATAAAGCAAATAGGCATATCAGAGCTCACAAAGTAATATTTATACATATATACACATATATTATGTTCGTGATAAGCGTTAACAGACAAGTCGAAAAAGCTTTCATTTCTATGTCTGTTCGAAAATTTGAATTTCAGAGACTATAAGAGCTACAGCTAAAAAGTTTGGTAAAACTATGTCTTATATTTGCAAGCAGATTAAGTTTTTTTTTATATTTTGGCCACAACATCACTTCATCACAGAACATTTTGAAGAAAAACTTTTTATTTCAGACGGCAATTTAGAAAGATTACTATATCCAGCGGCAACTTAAACCTACGGTACCTACCTTCTCACATTTGTCGGCTCAAAGCTTTATTCTTGAAAACTTCAACAGAAAGAAATGTGAGTCAGGCCCGTGTTCATATTTCTGGTCAACATTACTTTTTAATGTATTAAAGATACGAATTCCATTGAGACAAGTTCGTCGTAAAAGTCTTGCTTATCCAGATTGTAATGACCAAGGACTGGAAACACTTTCGATCAGGTCGTGCGTGTGTGTCTGTTTTCCAATATTGAGGCAGTAAACTTGTCCCAGTATTCCATGTTGTGATCGCGTGCTACCTAAGAGCGTTCAACAAGTTTCTGCAACATGAAGCGACGTGAAATAAAAGCTGATCACTTTCTTTGCGGTATTCGCTTCCAGTGAGCGACAACGATGTCAACATTAGTTAAAGTAACAGAGCTCAGTTATCTACGGGACTTGAACAAGTGAAGTCTTGAAAAAGTATCAGGTCAGGTTTATTATTTTTATATTTGACAAAGGAGGGCCCCGTGGCGTACGTGGACATAAAGTTAATTGATGTTATTATATACATATTTACTGTTTTAATCTTCATATACTGTTAAAATTCGCAAAATACGTACAAGCTTTCTTTCTGCATAACACAACCATTTATCTACTCATCCGTACGATTGGTAACACTCAAATTGCAACAAACTCACCAATATGATGGTAAGCAAACCCCACAGTTAACACCCACAGTTAAGAAAAATTAAAAATAAATATTGTTACCTTTGGGTAGAAAGCCGAATTTCATTAATTTATATTCAAAAACACTTCTCGATAATTAAGAAGCGCCTTAATTTCATTGTTGTTCGATTTTATAGTGATTTTCAATAAGGGTTTTCCAATTAAGTTACAATTTGCAGTAATTGCACACACTTTCCTTTGAGAGATCATTTGTAAAGACAGCGAATTGAAATGAGAAGCTTTTGTTTGACTTTGATTTTGTTGTATACATGTTATGCAGCACGACATCGGATGATTCGTTTGACGCAGAGCCATCAAATTACGTGTGTGGAAGACTGTAAACAGTAAGTTCAATGCCTTAAGTTGCTTTTCTGTCTCAAACTGCGGTGAAAATGAGTTTAACATCGGATGTATTACATCCGATGTAATTCATGTTGTGAGTACACTATGCTTCGTTTTTGTTAATAAGCCTTATAAATAAAATCTTTTATTTTAGAATGTGAATATTACAAAAATAAAAACTCGTCAATTGATATGACTATATTTCATTATTTGAGGTTCAATAGCATTGCAATTTCTTTAAGAGAGCTGTCATTAGTCTTAATTCAGAAAGTCCATTCACCAGCTTAAAGTGCTCTGGTAACTATTTAGCAATGGAAACTTACTATTAACCTCTAACCACTGGCCAGCAATTTGGTCTCAATTATGTACATACACATATACATATTTACATGTGAGATTTCCATTAAACAATTGCTGCACGTAATCTAAAATAACAGCACATATGGTAAACGCCGGCATGGGACGCTATGTTGCCAGTTTCACCTGTAAACAACGAACGGTTGACTGACTGTTGATCAGCCTGACGGACTAACGGCACAACATTCCTATTGTCATTGCTACTGTCTCAGTGCTGGCCAGTCTGGCAAGTGAAATTTGCTCTTGTAACAATTAAGTTTAAATTTCCATAAAAAAATAGGATCGGCAACAGTCATGTTTTGACTGAAGTTTCAATGTATACTAATATATACATATTTAACTTGCGACGTGACAAACATAGTCTGATCGAACGTTGAGAGGTACATTGTGCCCTTTAATTTACAAAAATTTAAGTTAACATAACACATACACATACCACATTTTACGTTTTAGCTTGGGGAGTGTGATCCAAAATTGAAATAAACTTGTACTGGGTACTGAATGTAGAGACCTATGTAAATGATATATTTCGAGTGCCTATCTCTTACACGGACACACATACAAGACGTACAAACAACACGAAGAAAACCAATTATATTTTAGGCCACATGTTCAATATGACATGCTCTTCATACACAAGTCTTTTTTTTATTTTATTAATTACAACTGTGGGCGACATAATACAATTTTAGAAAACTGTTAAAATATATAATTATTTGATAATATTTTTATAATTTTACCATGACAGACATACATCTTTCTTGCACTGCTGTTGAGCTTGGTCAGCTGCAAACCGCCAACAGCGAAGCACCCGTTGATCTTCAGCAACAGCAATTGGCCATCGAAGAGCATACAGCAATTAAGGCGTCCTGCTGTAATTACAACCACTCCTTTCAATGGAAGGCATGGCACATTAGTTGTACAGATTCGGAGTGACCAACAGGTCCCGCTAGTGCTAAAAGGTCGGTCTGGCACTCACAATCATGCTCATCAACATGTGTCACCATCCCACTCGTACTCGCAATCACACTCTGTCTCGACTCCTCATGGCCATGTTCACTTGTTGCATGGTACATCACCGCGAAATTTACGCGGGTCACGACCTTCGAAGATCAGCTCTCCTGTATATTTGATGCCATCTGTCGGCCTTCGTAAGCCGATGAAGGTTAAGCTCAACAGCTCGAAGCCTCATTTGAAGCCTGTTTTTGGCTACGAAAAGCCGTTCAAGTACGAGAAACCAACTGCAGTCTCCTACAGTGAGCAACAGCATTTACCGGTGAGTTCAATGCATAGGGAAATCCAATCATCATCACATAATCATGCATCCTACAGCTAGAAACACCTAACAATTTCGAGTATTTTTCACCTATTTACTCGGTATCCGCCCCGAACCTGGCAATGCCCCACGACCACTACAATCAGCTGGATGACGGTGAAGGTTCTGCTTACCTGGCTGCTCAAAACCCATCATCGCAGATAACCCAAAATCCCCAGCAGTCTTACATGCCGCTGTACAATATACATGTCGATGAAATTAATGATCAAACAATTCGCGATGGCATTTCGGGTTCACAAAACTTGTTTGCCCCAGATCCAGATCCATCTTTGCCAACGAACACGGTTAAGATTTCGAGTGAAACCCATAATACTCTCAGCAATAATAAGCCGCTCCTAATGGATGCACAGGTCAATCAACTGACCGCTCAACCCTTGGAGCAGATTGTGGAAGCCCAAGCTGCTGCGCCGATCTATCCCATACATTTAACTCAGCAGTCATCTCAACCCATCATTGCCACTGCCGTTTCAGCTGCTCATATTCCCATTTACAATCCCACGTATTTAGTTACTCAGTCCAATCAATTATACACACAACATAAGCAGCAGCTATTCAAGCCAAGTACAGATCATGTAATTGATACGGGCTATGTGAACGTTGATCTGACGCAGGAAGTAGCCAGCAATGGTCAAATTCTGCAGGCCGCCAAGGATCCGCATCACAATATTCATCCAGTTTTGGATACGTCTTCGAAATTCGCAGCTCTTATTGCTGCTCCTTCGTTGGCGGAGAATGAACCATTTCATTTGCACAATATCGCCTCCGTGGTCGCATCAACGGCACCAGAGGATGGATTTGTGGTGTCTAACTACTATGGTAACTCGCACGATTCGTCTCAGCTGCTTCAAGCTTATGCCGAGGACGAAGCATTTGAGCTGAATAAAAATCAACAACAACAACTGCATGATTTTGAAAAGTTTAATGCTCAGACTCAAGTGCAACAACAGCAACACCAAGAGGAGTTTCAGCATGACGAGCTAAATATGCAAGCACATAACCAGTATTTGGAGCAGCAATTACAGGAAAATCAACTGCAGCCGACACAGCAGCATCCTCAGGAAGCAGCCTCAGCATTTGAAATACATCGACGTTTGGTTCAACAGCAGCTCGGCAGTAATACCCCTCTGCGAATTTTTGTACCAGATGAAGAAGCTTCCGATACGGTAATTCAATCCACACTTTAAAATGTTAAAGTAATTTCGACTTATAATATCTATGTCTATGTATATCCTGTGCCCGTTCAAAATGGTCACAAACACTTATTATATTATTATATTATTCGTGCGAAAGAATGTAACAGGCTGATAAGGTATTAACACCCAAGTTGATTTAGCCATGGCCGTAATTTTTTACGCCCATCTGTCACACTCACAAATGTTATAAACAAAACAATTTAACACAGAACACTTACTCAAAACAAAAATTTACAATTATTGTTCCTTTTTTACTTGTACATGTACATTGAGTACAGAGTATCTCACTCAGGTTATCAATCTCGATCGCTCTCGACTACTGCGTTCTCAATTATTTTATATTTATAGCGTCTGCAGAAGCGATCCGATGATTTTAAAAAAGGCACTGTTAAGGATATGATACTCATGGTTGGCGACCATCAATCAAAAGATTTTATTTCCAAAACAAACTCTGTCGAGGTTATGGGAGAAACAAAGTAACATCAGCTGAAGACAGTTCTTGTTTTTTTTTTTCGTTGAGTTTCCAGTGACTTCTTCAAACTTTTGTTTTAATTTATTTATTTGTATTTGTTTATTTATAAAGCAATCAGACTATAGAGTGATCAGCATATTTATGTATTAATCTATATTGATGAACATTCGCTAATTTATACGGTCGAAGGATTATGTCAATCGCTTTAAAAAATATATAATAAACTATTAACTTCAAAACAATTCGCTCACATGCGCAGTCGGACGTGTTTTTTTTCTTCCAAATAATTATTTCAATTTTTCTTTGGTTTATTGTCATTCTCAAAATAATTCAATTATAATAAATCAAAATTGTATAAAAGTAAAACAACATTCGCATATGTGTGCAAAACAAATAATTTGCATTTCATTGCTTATTGCTCTGTTGTTGCATTTTTGTACACTCTGTCGCTCTCTAGCACTTTGCTTATTTCAATCAAGTACTTCTTTCTTGCGGTATCTTTTTGGCTTTTGTGTATCACGCGCTTCTGTAGTTTTCGATAAGCTGGCGCTTGTGCTCTCATTGTGTTTTGTGTTTTCCTTTGCTCTTTCTCTCTGGTAAGCGAATATCAACATTAACTTTTTAATTAACCCTTGAGTGTCTTGTTATTTTTGATTCCTTTATTGTTGTATTTATATTCATATTTTGATTTATTACCTTTTTAGTGTCATTTATTCTTTTTAGGTCATGGATTTTAAAAAAATCATGACCTTTTGCGTTTGTCCGAATGTGCTTAACAGGCAGAAGGAGGCGTCTGTGGCCCCATAAAGTATATATATTCTTGATCAGCATCAACAGCCGAGTCGATATAGATCTGTCTGTCTGTCCGTCTGTATGAACAGACAGCTAGAGCTACCAAATATGGAGACAACATATACAAACTTGGTGCGCAGATGAAGTTTATTTTAGATATTGGCCACGCCCCCGTTAATCGAAAAAAACTATTTCCAAGCATCATGTTAAAGCTATAACGTTCAGTTTTGGCACACACAATACTAATCATCATCTTATTGTAATTGTAACCAAATTTTCAGAGATAATTAAGATGATGATTAGTATTGTGCGGTCCAAAATTGAACGTTTAGGTTTAGAATAACGCTTGAAATTCGTTCTTTTCGATTAACGGGGGTGGAAGGGGGCGTGGCAAAAATCTAAAACAAACTTGATCTGCGTGCAACAATTAGACACACTGTCCCAAATTTGTTTCTCTGTCTCTTATAGTCTCTGAGATCTAGGTGTTCATACGGACAGACGGATATGGCTATATCGATTATAAGGTGCAGACTTTTTTGACTTCGTCAATTCGAAGCTTAAGACGTGAACACTTCCAACATTATTTTTTGAAAAAAAAGACAGCTTTTAATGATCATGGCATTTCCGATGTGTTTGCTGATTCCACATCACCAGCATCTGACCTATTCCACATCAACTTTCTATAGAGCCCAGACTTATTCTAATAATTTTATAATTTCTGAGAGTTTACTCTTACGTGAACTTAAGTCTTGTAAATCAGTTTTTTCCCCTGGTCCGGACGGAGTTTCTAGTTGCGGGTATAGGTTCTGTGCACAGGAACTCTGTAAACCCATTTTAAAATCATTTGAATTATCCGAAAAGTTATGTTCTTTCCCAAATCTGTGGCAAGAGTCTTATATTATTGCTCTCTTGGAAAAAGGAAATAAGCAGCACTGCTGTAAATCTATAATTTCACCCTACAAGCATGAGTTTGTGAAACTACCACTAACTTATTACAATTCTCATCAATTTTCAAGAAAGAGTTACAATCAAAAATGCAAACGGATGTCATTTACACTGATTTCAGTAAGGCTTTTGATGCCGTTAACCATAATCTCTTATTGTATAAGTTCAATCTTCTTGGATTTCCACAAAACTGAATTTTGTGGATATCTTCATTTCTTTCATGTAGAATTCAAAGGGTATTTTATAAGGACTCTGTGTCTAAGACCGTCCAAGTCACTTCAGGTGTACCCCAAGGAAATCATTTAGGCCCATTGCTGTTTACATTATTCATAATTGATCTACCGTCCGTTATATCATACTCTCGCATACTTATGCGGACGGTATATTAAGATTTGTCTGACTTTTAAAAATCTTTTTATAGCCTCAGATTGCAATCTGACCTTGAATGTTTTTAATCGTGGTGTGCTATAAATTTATTAAATCTTAATTGCAATAAATGTAAATTTATGTAATTTTCAGGGGCAGCCCCTATTTAAACAATTATCATTTTAATGATATACAACTTGAGCGAATAGAGTCAGTAACTGATTTAGGTATGCTTCCTTATTCAAAATTAAAATTTGATAAGCATATTTTGTCTATTTCCAATAGAGCCATGGGTGTCCTTGGATTTATTAAACGTTGGTCAAAGGAATTTGACGATCCCTGCATAACAAAACATCTATACATCTCACTGCTTAGTCCTATTTTTGATTATGGATCTATTGGGTTGACCGAAAAGAAACCGGTGATTTTTTCAAAAAAAGTAAAAACATTTTTTTGAGTTATAAAATGAACTTTAATCAATTATATATTTTCCATTTTGTTGGATGACCTTTCGCCACCTTTCCTTTAAATTCATTATTCCACTCTCATGGAAATTCTGGCCCTTATCTGCAAAAAACTAAAGCAAGTGCGATTTTATGTCCTCGTCCTTATTAAAAGTTTTACCATTCAAAGAGTTTTGCAAAGACCGAAACAAATGGTAGTTTGAGAGTGCAAGGTCGGGGCTACATATATGGTGGATGCATCAAAAGTTCCCAGCCAAATTCACTCAGTTTTTGGCGAGTGACCAAAGATGTGTGCGGTCTAGCGTTGTTCTGGTCGAATATGACACCTTTACGATTGACCAATTCTGGTGACTTTTTTTCTAAAGCAAGGTAAAAGTGACAGCTGATAATTGACAAAAGCTAAAATGCAATAACAGAGTCATAAGCCGTTCAAAAAATTGTCAAAAGAACCGGTTTCTTTTCGGTCAACCCAATAATATCTGGTTTTCCCAGTATAGGGTTCATCTAGATAGGCTTGAATCAGTGCAGAAATAATTTCTTTGTTTTGCTCTTCGTAGTCTTAACTGGAATCCCACTATTAGATTGCCTTCGTATTACTAAACCTTCCTTCTCTTTCTGACCGTAGAACGCTGGGTGTAGTGTTTCTACATAGACTAATTATTGGTGAAATTGACTCCTTGCAATTGACAAGCCAGATTACTTTTGCCGTTACAGTCAGAAATTTTCTTCCTCTCTCTCTTTCGCGTTGTAGTACTAACTATGCCAGTCATAATCCTTTTCGTATTTTGTGTGTGTAAGATGAAAACCTTACTTTAACATAACTTATCTCGTAGCTAAGTATAGTTATTATTATTTGTAGTAGTATAATTATTATTATTATTATTGTTTTATTTTTTTGACTGTATCGTTTGTGTTAATTGTTGTGTGCCGCTCGTTCGGATGTGCGGGTGGTTGCGTCTGCCTGGGTCCGCGCGTTAACAAGCCCGAGGTTGGTGTCACTGGGTGTTTTTTTATGTAGAGTGTTCAGTTTTGGTACACATTATCGTAAACAGTATCTTAATGATTTCTGTAAGTCTCGCTTCGGATGAGAAAGACCGAAGTTATTCAAGAAATACTGATAAGAAGTGAAATCAGGTGCAGCTGCACCTGTTCCTTGGCTAAGTCACTCTGTGATGTAATAAAGGTATTTAATAAACCTATTAAAAATTATATGTTTGTGATCTGAATACTATTATTTTTTTCTTCTTTTTTTTATACTTTTCTTTTATTTATTGAATCTTCTCATTTTCGAGACTAACAATAAGTGTATCAAATCTTATACTATAACCTAACTAGCAGTCATGTAGACTGGAACAGTAGAAATGGCCCTGACAAATTATGGCTGGGTTGGAAGGTCGGTACGTTGCAAGCGGGATCGGTTGGAAAGAGAGTTTTTCATTGTAAGACGCTTTTTGCTTGTCTATTTCATCTTTTACTGCGAGAATGCCGAGGACCCTGTGGATGTTTTGGTTTCGAATATACCATGGTGACCCAGTGATAGTTCGCAGGATCTTTGATTGAGCGCGCAGTATGATGTTATGTCTATGCTGGGAGCCATACGTCCAGATTGCCGTAAAAGTGGAGTTGTAGAGCAAGACCTTGTAGTCCAGACACAAGGGCGATCGGGCGTTTATAATCCAGTGGAGGCTGCTGGCTTTCAGCTTTAGGTGTAGTTTCTGCCTTCGATATGTCTACGCCATGTTAGACGTCTGTCGAGGTGAATGCCGAGATGCGTTACTTCATTGACTTGGGAGATCTGCGTGCTATTCAGGCAGAGCGGAGGACAAGTTTGTCTGTTAAGAGTGAACGTTATGTGTTCACACTTTTGTTCGTTTATTTTGATACGCCAGTCAGATAGCCATTTCTCGACTACCATGAGGTGTTTGGCAAGTTGGGTTGTTGCACGGACTGGGCATCTGGAGCGGCTAAGGATCGGAGTGTCGTCAGCAAAGGTGGATATTGTAAGTCGGTCACTCGTGGCAATATCCGCTGTGTAAAGGACGAATAGAGTTGGCCCAAGTGCGCTGCCTTGTGGGACCCTAGCTTCGATAGTGAAGTTGTCGGATATTGTTTTGTTGCACCTCACTGCGAAGGCTCTGTTGTTGAGGTAAGATTCAAGGAGTTTATGAGTGTACCCAGGCAAGTGTGTTTTAATTTTATGCATAAGACCTTTGAGACAGACGCGGTCGAATGCTTGAGATACATCGAGAAATATCGTGCTGAAGTATTCTCTAAGCTCGAAGGCTGTGCGAATCTCTGATGTTATTCTGTTAACTTGCTCGATAGTTCCGTGTTTTTCTCTGAAGCCAAATTGATGGGCTGGGATAATGTTGTGTGCTTCTATATATGGTATTATGGGCGTTAGAAGACATTTTTCGAATAGTGTGGACAGACATGATAATAAACTAATTGGTCTGTAAGATGACGGAATCGTGTGGTCTTTTCCAGGCTTCGGTATCATTTTTATAATTGATTTTTTCCATTTACTTGGGTAGTAGCCGAGACTTATGATTCCATTGAAGAGCTTACAGATGACCTCAACAGCAGTAGTTATTAGGTCACCGCCTGGAGCCTTTTTTGGTGTTAGCTCCCTAATGACTTTGTAATCTCGTTCGGCCGATGGATGTTGTTTGTCACCGTGAAATCAATTAGATCTGGGATCTGCAGGCCAATATGTGGGGCTACCAATTTATTGCTCACTTTTACGATACAGTTGCCTTCCCTTGGAAGTCAGGAGGCGTGATCCCCAGTGCGTATGTTTAGCATTGTAGTCTCCTGCAGCTTTGGAGCGATCCCCCAGTGTGTTGTAGAAGTCCATGAATTGACCTTCAGAGATAGTAAATCGAGGTGGGCCGTAGACAGCGGCAATGCAAAGGTTGCCGTTTCCTTTTTTTTATTAATTTTTAAATTTATTTGTTGGACCTTCTCTCTATAATAGATACTAACAACAAGTTTCAAAATCTTAACTTAATAATATAACTAAGAATCCATTTTAGCGATGGGTTTAGTTTTAAATACGGCTCTAATTGTATTGGGACTGAGCGAGTGGATGATCGGAACGTTGAAGTCTACTCCAAATGTATATTTTCGTTCGTCCATGAATATTTTCGTTTCTTATATACCAAGGAGCACCAGTGATGAGCCTAAGCGTCTTAGATTGAACTCTTTGAATTACTTCGATGTTACTACAACTGGCATTTCTCCAAAGTTCAGAGCCGTATTTCCATATTGGCTTGATCACGGTGTTGTAGAGAAGTATTTTGTATTTAAGGCAAAGGGCGGATTGAGAGTTGATTAGCCAATGGAGCTTGGTGGTTTTCAACTTTAGTTGAATTTTTTTGGCTGCTGTGTGCGAACGCCAGGTAAGTCTTCTGTCAAGATGAATACCCAAGTATGTGACGGATTTTGCCTGGGGGATTCGCGATCCGTTTAGAGTTAAGTGAGGACAGGTTTGTCTGTTCAGTGTGAATGTTACGTGCTTACATTTCCCTTCATTTACTTTAATTCTCCAGTTAGCTAACCATTTTTTCAAGAGATTTCAAGTGATTTTGTAGAATAGCAGTTCCTCTAAGGGGACATTTACTCCGGCTAAGAATGGCAGTGTCATCTGCCAGGTCTGATGTCTGGAATGTCCGATGTGTATAGTGTATATAGAATGGGACTGAGAACGCTTCCATGAGGGACTCCAGCTTTGATTTCATGCTCAGCAGATGTTGAGGCGCTGCATCTCACGGAGAATATTCTTTTATGTAGATAGGATTCGAGGAGTTTGTGCATACTACAGGGGAGTAGTGTTTTGATCTTGAACATAAGTCCATCGAGCCACACCCTGTCAAACGCTTGGGCAATATCAAGAAATATAGCAGAGCAGTATTCTCGTTGTTCAAACGCAGTGCGCATCTCCGAGGTGATACGGTTTACCTGTTATATTGTACCATGTTTTTCTCGGAACCCAAATTGATGCATTGGGATTATATTATTTGTATTAAGATGGGGACTGATGTGCGATAGGATGAGTTTTTCGAATAGCTTTGATAAGCAGTATAGAAGACTTATTGGTCTATATGAAGATGTTTGAGTTTTGTCTTTTCCAGGTTTCGGTATGATAACTATTGTTGACTTTTTCCATCTTTGAGGAAAATAACCATATTTAGCCATTGCGTTGAAGAGCGTGCATAAATGATTTACAGCACAACTCGGTAGTTCTTTGATCATTTTTGGAGTAATTCGATCGTGGCCCGGTGCTTTGTTCGGCTTTAACTGCTCTTTGATTATTTGATTAATTTCGTTTGATCGAAATTTCAGGGGCAGAGTGTGTGTTATATAAGAGCTTGAGAATGCAGGGAGCTCAAATAAGTTGGTCGCAGGATTTGGTTGGAAGACTTCATGGAGGTGTGTTGCAAACACGTTCGCCTTTTCTGAGTCACTTCTAGCCCATCTTCCTATAAGACTTCGGATAGGATAGAGGTGCACTGTGACTGCGCGCTTTACAGAGTGTTTTTGGCACATGTTGGAGAGAGTTGTTCGATGTATTGGTGTTGTGCGAGTTTCTCTTCTTGTTTCAGTACTCTAGAGAGTTTTCGAGTTGCAGCTTTTAATTTCGCTTTGCTTGCTGGTGATCTGTGTTTTTGCCACTCTCGTCGTAAATGTCTTTTTTCTAAAAGGATCTGTTGAAAGTGCCTATTTGTACGGTACTGATGTGTTACTTTTGGTTTCATTTGGAGCGTAGATACGCGTGCAGCAGTGGTAAGAATGGATTCTAAGGCAGTTACAGACTGCACATTTATAGTCGTGGCTTGCAAGTAATTTGTTGCAAACCTTTAGTGAAAATGGTGTTTGATGCGTTTTCTGATTCTTATTCGTAAGTTATATCTCCCTGTAAGGTGCGTTTCAACCAGCAGCATGGCGTCGATGTGATTTACATTTAGGAATTGCGTTATTTCCAGTTTATGCCGTGAAATGCCATTGGCATTCCACATGGATATACGTAGGTTATACATTTATTATTTGGACTCTAGTACTACAAGCAACTGAAACACCATATTCTGGTTCTGATCAAGGGTTTCCATAGTTGTTTTCATAAATGACATGAGTTCCATCATACTTTGTTGCATGGTAAACATCATAGTTTCCAAATTGCTTTGCGGCTGCATTGGGACCTGCTGAGCGTTTTCTGAGTGTGGCTGGAGTGGATTTTCCATGCCTGTTCGTAGTGCTTCGGCGTAGGAGAAGCCCTTAGTGGTATTTAGCGGACCGAATGATGATCTGGCTGCCTTGGCGAAAAATACGTTTGGCGTACTTTTTGAGTTATAATACGCATTGACGCGTAGCTGTCGCTCGTTGCATGCGAATCTTCAACTCCTTGTAGACCGCGCAGCCTCTGTAGTTTGCAGTATGGTTTCCTCCACAGTTGCCACATTTTTTCTTTAAGGGGTTTTCTTTGTTTGCGGGGCAGTTTACGGAGTTGTGGAAGTCTCCGCAGACTACGCAGACTGCCCGAAGTGTCCAGTATGTCTTTGTGTGTCCATACTCCTGGCAGTTTGTGCATTGGCCGTTGCGTTTGTGTGGTTCTTCCACGGTGACCCTTCGATGCAGTAAGAGCAGCAGCTTGTAGATCGTGCACTTCGTTTTTCTTTAAGGCTTTGCTATCTGGTTCGAGCTCGACCTTGATAATGTTGCTAACGTTTTTGGCACAGAAGCCCTTGGCTTTAAGGGCTTTTTGAATCTCAGAGGGGGCGACGTCGGGTTCGATTCCTTTTAGTACAACTTGTAGTTCCTTGCTGCTTTTTAGTTGGTAGGTGAATAAGTTCTTTTTTTTCCTCCAGGTACTTAGACACAGCTCGGAAGTGTTCTTCGGACTTCGTTTGAACTTTGGTTTCGTGGATGTTCCCTTTAATAAGCGGAACAACATGGAAATTATCGTTCCCGACCAGCGCAACAATTTTGTTGACCAGGGTGTTAGAGCTTTTTTCCCTTATAAAAATAGGTAGGGGCTTTGGTTTCTTTGCATATCCATAACCACGTACAGTTAAAGCTTGACTGTAACCGTTCGTACTTGTTTATAGTATGTTATTGGTATTTTCTCAAAATAATAAGATATTTCTATGTTCGCTCTCAATTTTTCTGGCATTTAGTTAAAATGTATGTCGTGTATCTCATAGTAGTTCAACTCGACTATACGTTACTTACTTAGCTTTACTACTTGCTAATTTTGCATTTCAAGGGACGACTATCCTGTTCTAATAATTCTTTATGCGTCCTGGTTATCGTCATTGTTTGCAATCTATTCAAAATACTATAGTTTACTCTTACTCTGTCTAAGAAGCGTATGTTTTTGCTTTTGCATCTTGTTCGTCTGTTTGTTGAAATTAATATTTTTTTATATGTATTAGATATCTCTAATATAATTAACCACTCGTACCCTTTTGCCTCGGTCCATGTTCATGTGACCTGTACCTGTAAGTAATGGGGCACTGATTGGACATGGTAGTTTCGTTTGGTAGTGTGCAAAAATTGACGTGCTGTTGGGAATGGCGGTATTGATAGTTGCTCAGAAATTGTATGTTGCGTTGATACAGGTTTAAAACTTTGGCTCCTGGATTTTGCTATTAGGTATTTATTGGAAGTTTTATCTTCTAACTTTAAGCACAAATTTAAGGCTGAGGGCCTGTCGGTCCTTTGATTCCTAATAGACAATTTAATTGTTACCTGTTCTGCCTCTCTGGCCATTTCCATAGAACTGAATTTACTCAACGTAAGAGTGAGATACTCACAAACAGATTTATTTAAATTCTGATGGTATTATTCATTCACGTACACTTTCAACTATGTCTCGTAACCTGTCTCTGTCTGTTTCTTGATCATTCACATTGGTAAGTTACTTTTGAGAATTAAGTCGCCTTAATAGCACTAGCAGTTGCTAAAGAAAATCAAACTTTTTGAAAGCAAATCGCGCTTATAATAAAAGTCTAACTTCAAAACTTCAAGAACCAAAGTTTGTACGCGCTCCACACAATGTTCATTTTCTGAGCAGACAGACCTCGAGAAAAAATAACTTCTGAACAATAATGTAAAAACATAACATGCTACCAGAGTTCTTAATACCCAATGGACAAGACCTTTGAATCAAATACGTCTGCGCAAATATAAATTACTTGCTGAAGTTTCATGGCTGTTGATCATTGTACCGAGTAGCATACTTGCAAGTGGCACCCGAGCAGGGACTATAAAATCAAGAGGTATGACATAGTGACGAATTGAAGTGTCACATGGCCTAGCTTCTCCTGTTAGTCGACCAGAGTCATAGGTGACTTACTATAAGTGGTTTTTTTTATCAAAGTAGATGTGTACTGAGAAAAAAATGTATATATAAAAAAAAAATAAATAAATAAAGAGACAACACTCGTTTATTTTCAGTAATAAGAAGCACGCCAGCTTCCAGTAGATCTTTTTTTAATATATTTCGTGTATCCCATTTTCGATCGTTTTACCCTTTATTCCCCGTTAGTAAATCGAGTACAGTCGAGCGTAGTTATAACGTTTCTTTTCCTAAGGTGTTGGTTGAAGTCGATCAAATGTGGATGTGTGCAGTTGTGTAGTCGGGTACAGTCGTGCACAAATAGAGTTTTCACTTTTTCCTTGGCGAAGAGACGTGTCCGGAGCAAAGACGGTTAACGAACAGTGACGAACTATTCGCGAAGGGTTTCGAGCGTAAACGGACTATGCTGAGCGGCACACGAGTTAAGGGTAAACGAAGTGTGCCGACCACCACTCAAATCGAATCACAAGTTGATAACACGACTTGCGTACGCCGAGAGTATACGAAGTGCGCCGGAAGCTAATAGCCTACATTGGTAATTATCTCTAACAAAGCCAAAAGAGGTGTGAAGCCCATAGACGAAATTCTTCCGAAAAGGTCGTCCATTAGAAGCCAAACTGAACCATTACAACAGGGTCTATGGAGACCGAATCAGAGGGTACTGTTTTGTAGGTAATGCTAACGTCAGTACGAGTGATTATTGTGTGTCAATTGGCGCGGGAAATTGGCGCCACCCGAAAAGAAATCATTTTTCAAAAGCGCGTTAAAGTTGGAAAGAGCTTTTGTTGCGCCGATGGTTTGAATGGAGATGCGGTGGTTTCAACCACCTTTAAGCGAATCCCCATATATCAATTGAATTGGGGGCTTGGATCACTATGTCGTTATAAGAATTGCCGGCAATGATGAATACATTGATTTTAGGATTGGATTTCCATTACGAAATAGAATCGAATATAAGTTGCGGGTCAGCCGGATAGGTTTTGTTTTCGACAGAGAAAGAGGAAACAAAGAGGATGCAATCCGAAAGGATGCGTTCAAACGGCCTGGCCAAGTCAACAAGGACAAGATGATGTACCCTTGGCATCGGAAGAAGAAGTGTCGCGGATCACTGGGCTTTACGTAGCAATATGGCGAAACAAAACTGGCTATGAAACGGGGCCAGTGTTGACAGCTAAGGAGACGTAAACCAAAAATAAATCGCAGTGGCCGATGAATTTAAAGCCAAGGATAGTACCCTCTTCGCAAGAAGCGCTGGCATTATTCGACAATCTACAAGAAGTAATGGATAAGTAAGTAATGCTAAGCAATATTGCAGGCATTCGAAATTTGAAGGATTTTCAAAATATATGGGAGTTGTGTAGTGTCTTGATGATGAAACTCATGACCAAGCTGTTGAAGATGGAGAAGATGTAGGCATGGGGTAAGGATGTTTGGATTTCGAGATGAAGGTCACCCTCGGATAGATGCGATTGTTCACGGTGTTGGGGCCTTTCTAACGATAGACGTCAATGGCCAAGAGCGAGTGATAGCTTATTAAGATCGTAAGTTGGGCAAAACCGGCAGAAATTATTTGCCGACTGAGAAGGAATGTCTCTCCATAGATTGGGACAAACACAAACTAAGATATTATTTTAAAGGATACCAATTCGAAGTAATACGAAAAAGTCACAGAAAACGGACAACTGTACCGGTACATGGGACATAGAAATGGTAACGATGATTACATACCGCGCGAGATTGTTACAAGAATGTATGACGTACCCATAGCACATGGGCGTAAGGAAGATGGTGTCTCGACAGGCACAGCGGTACATTAGACCAGGTTTGTATGAGAAGTCACAAGATAAGTTGGAAGTTGCACAAATTTACAAGACTTCAAGTCAGATCGGTTGAAACCAGCAGGTCACAATATACAAACTACTGTTGACAATACAAACTAAAGAACCTTTCGCGTTGTTGAGCGCAGTTTGCTAGGTCAAACCGAGGCAATAAAATATTGTTAGTGTTGTACTTCACTAAATCAAAGTGGACGAATTTTAGCGGTATCCCTAAGTTCTTAGTGTTCGATAATTGTACGCAGTTCAATAGTAAAACCTTT